>JACEVL010000150.1:272500-545391 GCA_020284085.1 Aporrectodea caliginosa | reverse complement strand
CTCGGTATTACTTCGTTCAGTTACGTATTGCTAAATTTGGCCCGTCTCAGGTATACTATGCTGGATGTGCTTCATTGGCTCCCACTACTGGATCATAGCTTTGGTCTGGCGGTCCTATGCTGGGCCTAGCCCCTTGCTTATCTACGTGACCTCTGCTGCCCATACCTTGGGTGCTCGGGTCGTCGCTACTAGCCCGCTCTACTGAGTGGGGCGTGCTCATGGTCCCTTTTGCCCGCTCAGCTACTAAGCAGAATCGGGCTTTCTCAGTGGTTGGCCCCTCCCTCTGGAGCAGGCTTCCTTTGATGCTGGGCTTGCAATCCCAAAATGTCCACTCTGAATCTTTCTATACTTAGCCTCAAAACTGTCATTTTCAGCCGTGTATGTGAATCGGGAGCGCTCACAGTAGTAACCTTGGAAGGGCGCATATATAAAACCTTATTACTGAATGAATGAATGAATAAAACTTCGATCATCTTGAGATAGTGTATAAAAACGCTTTCGAAATAGAGATATATAGGAGAAGAATTTCATGTCTGCAGACTGCATGGAAGCCAGTTCAACGTGATGGTAATGGTTCACGATGAAACATCCACGTTCACTATATGGAGAGTACCTGATTGGAGCAACAACAACTAATATGTCAGAAGTCAGTACTTATAATATTCCATACCAAGCTAGCTAAGATTCTGAAGGAATGGCCATATCATTTCACAGGCACATCATGGGGGAGTATCGACGGAGAATAAACGATCACAAATGTCCATACAAACTGCGTTAACCTGAAATGGATCCAGAGTTCAACAATTCAGCGCTGAAGTGAATAAGCTGTTGCACCTGCCCTTGGCTTTCGAGTGGTTCTTTAAAAGAAAGGAGTTCCGTTTCGCAGCACATAGACGATTATCACATACGATGGCAGCAAACATGCAGATCATGGCAAACAACACGGAAGGACAACGTATACAGACTTTGACTTTAAACACGGATTGGATTGTAATCAATAATACGATACACACAAGATAATTCGTCGAGGGTGTCCAGCGTCTATGTAATATAGTATGAATGTATGGGCTGAGGCTTTTTTGTTATAGCGCCCAGCTGGATTTCTACTGAGGAGGCAGCTTCCTAGGCGCGCACACTGAATCAGGTTGGACACTGCACGCCAGAACGCATGAACATTGCAGGTGAAGGACTTGCCCAGGGTCCTACGCGTAGGCGGCAGTTAAATTCGAACCCGCAACCACTCCGGCTTTAAGGCACCGAACATACTCCTACACCAAATATGTTGCAAGTGCATGATGCATCACTCATACATCAATACAACGGGAAAAACCAATTCGGCAATCAAATTCATCAAAACGAATTTGCCACTCAATCACCCGATATACAACAAGTTTTTCTTTCTGACTGATCATATGCGAAAAGCCGTTATCTGCGACCCTAATGGCGTTCCTTTAACGCCTCTGCTGATTGGCTTAGATCTTTTTATGTTTCTAGGACTAGGACTGCCTTGGCTCAACGCCGGGCATTACTGTGGTTGGTCTCTACTTGGAATGACCTTCCCCCCTCATTGAGGGACTAAACTAATGACTAGTTTTCCTCTTTGGTCTCTCGTTCTTTAAAGACGTTTCTTTTCCCCGAGGTTTCGCCGTGCTGAGAGCGCTTCTGAATAGTTATTCTGAGAGAGGCCCTATAAAATCTTTAGATACAATACAATACAATACTAATTCAACAGTTCTCACAACATTACTATGCTTATCTAAAGCATTGTAGTACGAAGCTCCGAAGGCTTCCAAAGTTTATCCAAATCAGGTTACCACGTGTACGGTTTCGAATGGTTTAACGACACCTTATGACAAAGGAAGGATGTCGAGAGTCAGAACATTTAAAGAGTTAGAAAAAAAACAGCAAAATTTTTTAAGTTCTGAGTTTTCATTTCCGATATCCAGGAAAATACTTCTTTGATGGCATTTAATTCGCAGCATTTACGTCCGTGCTATTGCCAAGACGTATTTGCTTATCTAAGTTTTCAGCCTTAGAACCATAGACCTATGTGTGCATGTGTGATGATGTTTCATGTGTTTTATGGAGATAAGACGGAGAAGTTCAGGATTGATATTTTTTTGCTTGTGGATTTGTGGAAACTGCTTAATCTTTATCGCATCCAATTCAATCAGACAAGAATTACCGCGCCAACCGATTGATTTATTCCATAGCATTGATTGCTGAGGTTTAAAAGGTGTTGAAAACGAGCATAAAATTATCCATTGCTTAACGATTTTTGTGGATCTCATATGACAATTCATCGTATTTTATAATCACACAATTATTTTCTACATAGCTTGTACGTACGTACGTGCGTACATACATACATACATACATACATACATACATACATACATACATACATACATACGCATACATACATACATACATACATACATACGCCTATACATACATGCTTTTATGCTGCATTTATTACATAATAAAAGGAGTGCCGTAGTAGTAATAATGTTCATTGTTTATCGTCAAGGGTTCGTTCGCTTTGAACTCGTATGCCATCATGAAGTAAGATTAGATACATTCAGGCAGAATTTATTTTTTATTTTATAACAAAGGTTTAACGTCGTCATATGACATCAAAAAGGTCGTTGCAATTTAAAGTATATAGTGCAGTGAAATGAAGTCATAACGCGTCCAAAAGACACCTTTGTAAGAATGTCCAAACATAACCTTGAAATGTCATTAGTGTTCATTGTTTAACAACATTAAAAAAATACAATTCATAAATATACAATTTGATACATGCAATTTGGTATCTGATGCAAATTCAACAATATTTAGCAGCAATTGTCGTATACAAGAAATGTTTCTTAAAATTAATTTAATTCTTGATCACCATTACTAATGCACATTTACTTCTTAATCTATTTCAATAACATTTATTTTACAAATTTAAATGACACGAAAGTTTAACATGAAGTTCTTACTTTTGGATTTTTAAGAAGTCATCAATCAGTAAAATCAAGCATTTTTAAAGAAATATATTCAACAGTGAATATGACAATTCGTTATCATTTATTATGCTACCGCGTTGACAATAAAATAAACCGAAACTTCACCCGAAATTCTCAATTTATTACATTTAATGTTCTTAATACAGCTTGATTGATATTTGTCACACATGCAAGTAAGACATGAAGTTTGTAATTTTTGGTACATTGTATGGAAGTATTTAATAATTTCAATCACACAATATTATCATAATATATGCAAATAGTTAGAACAGGACTCTAACATATCCACAGTATGTATATAATATAGCAAATCCAACAAGAGTCTACAAACGAGCATAACTATAGACCAAAGTTCAAAAGAAACATCATATCATATCATAAATTATGATTATGACATCTGATGCTATCTGGAGATTAAACGCATTTCTTGAAGTTATGACGACATGAGTGTAAAAGCGTTCTGAAGGTGTTTAAGATTTCAGAATATTTGACAACTTAGTTCTTAAATCTTTTAGCGACATCTTTAAATCTTTGAGGACAAATTTTAAGTTCGACTATACTGTATCAACCACAGTTTAATGTTTATCTTATGACATTGAACGCAGTTGACTTTAATGCAGAAAATCTACAATACAAGCGTAAAGGTGTTTAGGCCATTTTGTGGACGCCATTAAAGTATTTCAATGTTGACTTTACAATTTCAATTAATATGCAATATTTTTGATAAACATGAACTAATTCATCTCATAAATTCTATGATTACTATGTTCAATCGACATTGTTCATTATGCTAACAAGAGCATTTAATGCCGTATAATTGATGAAGGTATTCTTTTAAAATAATCATCTGTCTTACTCAACGGTCATAATTAAAATGTATCTTACCTACGAAGTATGAGATATATATAATTTATTTGTGTGTCTTGGCGGCCATATTGGCGATATCTGTGGATAAATCTAACCGTGACCTTGAAAATATCACATTAACCAACATAAGCATACATGTATTATACGAGTTAAGATGTACTGTTTTACATTTTTGCACAGTATATAATGGCAAAATAATAATGGATATTAGTAAAATTCCAATCAAATATTTACAGATTTGATAAGATACAAAACCATTCACATAAAGAAACCTTAAAATATCTTCATTTACAAAATTTTACCTTTTTATAATCTTAACTATGAAAAATACACTTCATTCTGAAATAAATTTACTGTCAAAAGGGTTTTAATAATGAAATTTCATGTTTATATAATTGACATTTTTTACTTAAAACCTCTGAAATATCTTCTTTTTTACATTCAATTAAGCAATGATGAATTGTCTCCCGATAGACCTTACAAGCATCACATAGACCGTTATAATGCCTTTTCATAACGAATAGTCTTTGATTAGTATTGGCCACTCCTAAACGCAATCTAGAAATTTGGACTTCCTTATGTACATAAGGTTCTAAATATTTTATATCTGTACTAACAATTGGACAAATAGATTTATAAAAATGACCTTTTATTATCATTACTATATTCTAGTTGCCATTTATTTACTATGTAAAGTTTTATTAAAGTAAAAATTTCCTGAAGTTCAAGATAATTAGTAGAATTTATGTGATCAATAGTTAGACCTTCTTTAGCCAAAGTATCTGCTCTATCATTGCCTGCCAGATCAATGTGACTTGGGATCCTGAATAAATCTTATTTGATTAGAATTTAACCATGCTAATGTGATATAGTAAATCATTTAATAAAGTAGGTCTAGATTGACAGTAAGATCTCTTAATTGATGTAAGAGCACTCAATGAATCAGAGAAAATCGCAAATTTACAATAATTGTAACACTCATTGTTTAATATCGCATAAAACAGTTTCAATAATTGCAGTTAATTCAGCTGCATAAACACTGGAATTATTACACAATCTAAATTTCTTATCTACATTTAAACTAGGTACTGTGAAAGCAGCAGCAACAAGATCATCTACTTTTGACCCATCAGTATAGATATGTACATAAGAGTCATATTTCGAAATTAATACTTGAGCATATTGTTTTAGAAATTCAGGTTGATCGTTTTTCTTATTTACAACATTTCTTCAGAGTTAAGTCAACTTCTATTTTGTTGTTGCACCAAGGAGGAAAAGTAGGGAAGGAGGGGCTAATGAAAGATGTACTAAGTGAAGAAAAGAAGTCAGAGGCGACGAGTATAGATTGAATGTTCCCTATTGTCAGATGTCCTAAAAACATTTGTCCAGCGGTTTTCCATAACTCTAGTAAAAGGGTGAAATTTAATACCCAAATATTTTAGCTCCAAATTTTATTGAATTTTGATGTCGCCTTAAATGAAGTGGTAATTCTCCACATTCATTGTGAAGTGCTGATGCTGCAGTACCCTCTTGATGGCTACAAATTCAGTGTTGCCACCAATGCGTTAAATTTTTGAAATAACCCTAGATTTACTTCTGAAAAAACCCCAGAAAACCCCAGACTATATAGACTCGAATATTAGTGATAAACACTGGAAAATGAGAAATAATTAGGCCTATGCTACTAGCAGGGCCGTGGCAAGCTATAACTGCGTCCTGTTTCGAGCGTAAATATACGCGCTCCTTCAAAGATCGACTTAACCAATAAAGACTTTTTTATCTCGTATATAATGTAAAACTATTGCCATTTACACATAGTTATTTCAAGTTAAAAGTAAATAATATTTCTGTTGAAAGCTAAGAGCAGACTAAATTATGGAAATTACGAAAACATACATTTACATGTTATAAAACAATGGATGTGTGTGTGTATAGGCTACATGTGTTTACAGTAACACACCGTGTATTGAAAAAAATATATGTTGTGGACTAAAAATTCTATAGCGTATAAAAGCTTTCACATTTAATCACAATATAAATATGTGTATTATGCATGCAAAATGCCAATTGTGAGAAATATCCCCAGATTTATGCATATTTTGCCAAAAAATCCCCAGAACCCCAGACGGAGGCTAAAAACCCCAGATCTAGTGAGAAAACCCCAGCTGTGGCAACACTGGTTACGAATAAACGCGTATTTACCTCATATAGTTTGGTTGAGATCCTATTTAAAGGTGTCCAAATAGACGGAGACAATAAGGTGTTGTTGCCTTGTTTGATTATAAAGTGTTTCCTTCATTGTAAATAATTGCGCTACGAAAATTTTAATAGTTGCAGCCGATCGATATTTAAAGAATCTTGTAGCAGCCACGTCGACCTAGACCTTAATGTAATGTAATGTAATGTAACAAGACATTTATATAGCGCCACTTAAGAGTCTCACAGAAGCGCTCAACACGTGGCCATCAAACAGCTGAAAAAGTGCGTCTTTAAGAGTCGAGAGAAAACCATATAACCACATGCAGCATTAGTGGCACGCACAGAAGTCGGAAGAGTATTCCAGATCCGTGGCGCCGCAATCGAAAAGTCCCGACGAGCACGTGTGGTGGTTCGAAACGAAGGTACAATCAAGTCATTTCACGAAGCTTACCATAGAATTACAATTTGACTTGTTACATAAAGGCCTAAGGTGATAAGTATGAAGAGTATATTATTGTTTAACGACATCTTGTGGCCGTTAGGACCGTTAACGCTGAGCTCGTTAGAGAACAAAAGACATCCATTCTAACGTTGGAACGCATCATTACATATATATATATTCGGTTAGGACAAATTTAAAGGTGTCGAAATTGACGTTGAACATAAGGTGTTGCCTTCATTGCAATTAATTATGTGGTTACCAGACCTTACCATCCCATGGAATTACAATTTGTCTTAAAGTAGGCCTATTTACGCTTCATGATTATAAAGTGTTGACTCGTTGAAACCGGTTTTGTCGTCAAAGCTACTACTATTCTACCAAAAACAGCATTTTCGTTTTGTTCAACCAATAATGGAATTTGATGGATTCAAACTTCGGGTAACATCTTATAGCAACAAAGGCCATTGAGTTCGGCAGAAATTATTTGTCATATTACAGCTTTCATGGAATTGAACCCCGTTTGTCGAATATGTAAGAGTGGATGAATGCCTTTTTAAACTGTTTCCATTCATGTCGACCTAAAATGTTTTACTTCTATGTTAAAATAATTTCATCTTATATTTAAACGACATCTTGTGGCCGTCAAGGCTGTAATGTGTTCGTCCTAACAATAATCCACTCCAATGACAGAGCAAATATTCTTGTGTATATATAGTTTTCTACACAACCAGTTTAAAGGTGTCTAAGTAGACTTTGACAAGTAAGTAAATAAGTTAGTATATCCTCAATTTGCACCAATTGCTGACCGCACTTTGGTCTACATTCCACAATAGCCTATAATCTCAAATATTAAGTTTAATTTCCATTCTTTTTCAAAGTTTACAGTGTTTTGGTCAAGAGTAAAGCATCCTAATAATAAATCTTTTACAGCAGCGGGTATAACTCTGTTATGATCACGAGAACGCTTAGAGTACATAGCCGCTTTTATTGGGGGTAACAGCCCATGTAGTACTATAACAGGGTCGTTAATTATGGCCGAGAAGAGACAGGAGTCTGCGCACTGACATAGCTGTTCGAAGCTTTTATAGGAATCCAGAAGGAACCCAATAAAGTGCTATTTTCGCCTTAATTACTTGTTTGTCAAAGAATGTAGTAGATGCAGCATTATCAATATTTAACGAAATTTTATGTCTGCCATGGTCGTTGACTTAGGTCTTGCCTTCCAATATAATTACAATGACCCTCCATAAGAAATGCGCTTCATGAAGTGACGGTTGAAGTAGGGTAGGGGGAGCAAAACGCCCCTTTAACGGGTTTTTGGTGATTCACAACGTAGCAACATTTTAAAGCATGAAATTATATTGTAAGGTCTAGTGCTGAATGTCCCAGATAAAGTATATATATACAATATTGCGTTCGATGAAATTCCAAAACAGATGACATTAAAAAATAATTAAAACGAAATGCTTCAAAAGGGGCGTTTTGCCCCATTTGTATTTTCCGGAATCATTTTATGATCTTTAAAGCCTAAATGCACAACTTAATGTGATCTTCAAAGATGTGCAGTAGAATAGTTGTCTTTGAAAAGATGCAGCTCAAATTTTCATCAATGGCAAACTAGGCCTACGTTTTTTGCTCAGAATAACAAAACACATAATAGACATTATACGTAATATGGAAAAGAAAAACAATTGCCTCATCCTTCTAATAATAGCAAAATAAGTCATTCGGCTAAGAATAGCAATGTCGTTCTTCTGCAAAGAAAGTAACCTTAATGTCCGTCAGACTGGAACAGAATCATAACTCCAGTTTATTCTGATAACCATGAGCGTTGCATCATATAACACTCATCCTCCACAGAGGGATTGCTGGGCCGTGGCGCTATCATGTGTTGCTGACGCCATCGCTATCAATCTAGACGCTATGATGCTGTCTGCCAGCTATCTGTGTGATGGGATCCACGGGCGTGCGTGGGCCCCCCACTGGTGACTCTTCCAGTTTACTGTGCATTGTTTTGCTTACTGATGACATTTATCTTCTTAATGACAATTAATATTCCACAGGCTAGTACAAAGAACGTCAATAATTAGTTGTTTTATTAAAGTGGCGCTATACAAATTGCTAATTACAATGACGAGTGAAATTAATTTCTTTTGACAGAAAGCGTGATTTATTGTCGGCTGGAGCCGATCGTAAATCTGTTACCATATCAACGGGCGCCATGACAACACAGCCTCACATAAATCATCGTGTCCTTTACGAAGACAGACACAACTGAACACCGTCGCTGGTAACAGCAGATACAACTGTAGCTGATCTACAGTGTTGCCTAATGTCATGATGTACGACATTGGGATCTAATCGTTTGCGCGTTGGATATTTAATCCATCGATTAAGGGTATGAAGTGAAAAATTATAATCACTTTCACTAATGTTCGAAGGGTAATAAATGCATTGAAAAATAAAAAATAAATAAATAAATAAATTGATTAAATATCACTTATTGAAGATTCCATGATTTTGTTCACACAGTTTTAAAGATTGCATTACTTGACTCCTCTATACTGACAAATACAATAACTTTATGCAAATCGAAATGGCTTAATAATTGACCTCCATGGCATCTACAACATTGTAATTTAAGTGATTTTTGAGTGCAATTATCGAATTCTATAAGTTAATGCCTGCATACAATGATACAGATGCGTTTTAATCCACGGGCGTATACTTCTATAAATAATATATATACTGTTAATTATACACGATATATATATATATATATATATATATATATATATATATAATAAATTATATACAGGCAAAGAAGTAAAGCATTAAATATCAATCAAGGAAGTATCATACATAACATGGCTTGAACTGTACGCCTAATGCTTTACTTCCTGACTGATATATATATATATATATATATATATATCAGCAGTTTTACCCGGCGTTCGCCCGGGTTTTCCTCAGCGCCCGTGTATTTGAATTTAGCGACATCTTCGTCAGCGCCCGTGAATTTGAATTTAACGATGTGAAAATTTGTCGTGTGTCCCTCTGGCGAATTTACGCGCAGGCTTGAAATTTTTTTAATTGCAACTCTATGTAATATATACTCCCATGCATTTGCCAGAATTCAATGGCATTGAAACTATGACCACATCGAAACTTAAAATGTCCAAATATCGGAATTTAAAGTAAATTTTGAGTTGAAATATAGTTGGGTTGAGATCTATAGAAATTCAAATGAAAACGTTTGTTAAAAATTTCGTATCGCCAAAGTGTTGCATTGGCGAATCTTTAAGTCCGATGACCTATAAATTCTCCCGTGGTTCCCACTTCTGATGTTAAATCAACGGTCAACGTGATTGGTTGCGAATCAGAGCGTTGACCTATATGCTACGTGTGACGTAAGATTGCATATTTAATTAGCATGCGTGACGTGGAACAAATGGCCTTACTATGGCCATGGTGTAATGAGACCGGTATTGAGATATAGCCTCGTCGAAAAATTGGAAATGTAAAATGGCCATATATCGGCGTTTAAATAAAATTGCGAACTGAAAATAGTCGCGTTGAATTAGACGTTTCGTAATAATGTTTTGTAAATTTTTTCAAATCGCTAAACCGTTCCGTTTCGGAGCCTTTAGCCGGACAAGCAAACATACATACATACATACATACATACGGAAGGACATCGTAAACAGACTAAGACTTATATATTATATATATATATATATATATATATATATATATATATATATATATATATATATATATATATATATATATATATATATATTGCAGATAGTATATTTATATATTTTATACATTGTATTGCGTCGAGTGGTTGTGTAATCGGTCAGTCGTATATTTTGAGCTCGAGATTTATCTGCGTGTTTTTTCCTCTTACGCAGTTTTTTCATTTCTCCTTTTCATTAGCGATGCATCTTGTCGCCGTCGCGACAACTAAGACATTTTGGAGTTTCTCTTGTGACCTTTTTTCAACATTTCCGTTGTCTTTTTCGATGTCATCTGAGAGACTTGGCGACTGTCTCTGGACCCACTGCTCGGAACACTCTTCCAGACCATGTGAAGAATGCTCCATTTCTGAGACATTTAAATCACAGCTCAAGACCTTTCTTTTCAGCGTATTATATGACTGTCGTTGATTCTTTTTAACTCATGCGCAGTGCTGTTTTCTACGGCCTCGGCTGGGGAATGGCGCTTTATAAATCTTCTTCTCCTCCTTTTTTTCTCCTCCTCCCTCTCTCTTCCTCTTCCTCATCTTCATGTGTGCCTGTATTCTTACAGACGCACTGTTATTTATGGCCTATTGTTTACATTGATATTATATTAATATTTCTGTGCACCAAAGAATTACGTCTGCATTCAGAATTTACCACAGCCTGAGGCGGGCCCTCTAGCGAAAAGAATAAGAAACGCGTCTAATGACGTCAAGCCTAATGCTATTGCTCCATATTCCAGGCTCCCATTGCAAGGCAGAGAGAGACGGGTGATTTGGAAACGAATTGAGACGTCTGTAATTTATCATGTATTATTGTTAATTAAATTTCCACCGTCAAAAGTAATTCAGACCTCAATCTGTAGCAGATGGAAAGTAGAGTGCGATGTGGTCATTGAACGTATGACTGCACATTTTTAATTAAGTAAGAAAATAGCTTTCACTTGGATATAATAAGGTAAAATTCCCCTCTCCCATATGCAACTTGGGGACGCTCATGTTGCTGCAGAGTGCATACTGCTACAAAATATTGTTTGACGTGTAGACTTCATTGGACACCTTTAAAATACGGTTGTGTGACTCTATATACATATTAATCAAAATAGGTCGATATTATTACAACCGGCATTCCGCATAATGCCATTGGAACACTGAGAACTGTTTGAAATTATAACTGTCGAAATTAATCGAAGTTTTTAATGACGGAATTTTTAACATCAAACTCCGCCATTGCCATTACTCTGATAGCGCCATTCCCAAGCCTGCAGAAAGTAGGAGGGTGACGTCAAAGGCCTTGGCAGCCAAAAGATGTAGTTAAACAGTAGAAGAGAAGAGCTACTTGAAACACATTTAATTTATAGCATTGATGCCATATTCGATGTGGTCATTTCCTTCACTTGACTTGGCCCTTAAGCCAGCAGTGGACGAATTCTAAGGCCCAGGAGGCGCAACCAATGCATAGGATATGAGAGGCGCAGAGGATTATTAGAAGTCATCGACTCATCGAAGAATCGCAAAGTGGTCAGAATACATTAGGATACAACGGACATATACAACGCAGAAGAAGAAGCAAGAATAAGGAAAATAAGACAGAGTAGGAGGAGGAGACTTAGGAGAAGGAGGAGAAGAATAAGGAGCAGAAAAAGATTCAGAAGAGAATTGGGAGGAGAAGGAGGAGAAGGAGCAGAATAAGCAAGAGAATAGGGAGGAGGAGGAAGAGCAGGAGGAGAATATGAAAGGAAATGAGAGAGGGCAGAGGAGGAGAATGTAAAGGAGGAGGAGAATTAGCACGAGGAGTATATGATGGAAGAAAAGAGAAGGAAAAAATTGAAAGGATGAGGATTAATTTGAGGAGGAGGAGAATAAATGCAAGGAGGTGGAGGAAAATAAGGAGGAATGGCAAAAGGAAAATCAGGAAGAGATGAATAATGAAAAGGAGAAGAATAAGGAGGTGGAGAATAAGAAGGAGAAGAAGAACATGGAGGTGGAAAAGGAGAAGAAGGAGAATTAAAAAGAGGAGGGTAAGAAGTAGGAAAAGTATAAGGGCAAGACGGAGGAGGAAAATAAGCGGAAAGCTGGAGGAGAATAGGGAACAGGATGAGATGAAGAACAAGGGGGAAATTTGGGGAAGAGGAGAATAAGTAGGAGAAGACGTTGGAGAAGGACAGAAAAAGAAGGGGGAGAAGAATCAGGTCAATGGCTAGAAACCACTCCGCTAAGACAGAGTTCATGGTGGCATCCAGTTTGAAAAAGGCAACTAAAAAGCGGAAGTGAAGTGATCATCCCACCGTAAGAATTCGGGTGACAAAGAACGCCGTTCAGCAATTTCTGCTATAACTACTCAAAATGACATTGAGACGCAAACAATAGAAACAAATTTCAAGAGTTTTATAAATTGCAATTTCTAAGTGCCAATTTTTATAGAGCATCTTCAAGAAAACTCATCGGAGGTTCTCCTGATCTATCTGCACAAGACCACGCGATCGAACAGAATGGTCTTCAACCGCTAACGAAAACGAGTGATTGCGTAGTTGCTGCTTAAGAGTTTAAGAGTATTTATTGTTAGACAATATTGTTGTGGCCATTAAGGCCGTTCTGAGCTCGTTAGATCAACACTATTACAACAGGCGGTGTTATGTAGGCTAATCGTGGTATTTACGCATATTCACATCTATATAATTTCAGATGCAAACAGTTTAAAGGTGTCTAATTTGACGTTAACCTATAAGGCGAACTACGCTGTGTTATAACAAAGATTGTACTGTATTTATTTGTATTATATTTAACGATTTATAAATCTATGTTATAAATAAATAAATAAGTAAATTTTATTATAATTTTTGAAAGATGACTAGGATCCCCTCCTCCTTTCTCCAGGATAGGGACTGGCATTACAAGAGTAAGGGAGGAGGACTTATACTTGGAATGACCTTCCCCTTCTTTAAGGGCTAAACTAATGACTAGTTTTTCCTCTTTTGTCTCTCGTTCTTTAAAGGCGTTTCTTTTTCCCCGGGGTTTTCGTGCTGAGAGCGCTTCTGAATAGTTATTCTGAGAGAGGCGCTATATAATACAAAAGGGGAGTGGTGGAGTTAAAGTGGAGTCAGAGGCATTAAGAGCATACTAAGGAATTCATTTCACAGATTGCATGGCAGCCTGTTCCCGTATGAGGAGCTGACAATTACAAGGCTTCCTTGTTGCATTGTGGACATATTCAACTGGGAACAGCAAGATTACCCACATACAAAGCAGAACTCTCCTAAAGATAGAATAAATCTACACGGATAAAATCTACACCACTTCGAAGCTCCTACGTTCATTATATAAATAGGCGGCGGGGGACTCTATGACTTGATATTACCACACTATAATACTGCGTCTGAATCAATAATATGTCAATTCTGGGAAAACAAGCGAATAGACCGAACTAATTAAGCAAACAGAATCCTCTACTCGATTAACCTGTATCTACTACAACTACTTTGGCACAAAGTTCTGAAGTCTTCCCAAACGTAATATACTTATAACTATGATATTCGTTTCAACCTTCGTACAAAATTCTAAAACGACCAGACTAGTTACAGATTAACGACACTGTGATTACAAAGATCATTAGCGTCGCCCTCCTCCTTCATCCAGGCTTGGGACTGGCACTGCCTGACACTAAGGCACGGACGCAGTGGTCGAGAGTAGTAGTTGTAGTTTCAGTTTAACGACACTGTGATATCACATATCCGTGCCTTAGTGTCAGGCAGTGCTAGTCCCAAAATGTAGTATTTGCAACAGTATCGATATTTAACGCCATCTTGTAGCTACCACGTCGACCTAGACCTTGACCTTACCATAGAATTACAATTTGACTTGTTACATATAAGCTTAAGGTGATAAATATTAACAGTATTTTATGCTTAACAACATCTTGTGGCCGTTGGGACCGTCAACACTCAGCTTGTCAGGCGACAAACGAAATATATTCTCACGTTGGAACGCATTATTTAGAAAAAGGTTTAACGTCGTCATATGACATCAAAGGCCGTTGACGACAATTTAAAACATATACAGTGCAGTGAAATGAATTCATAGCGTCCAAAGACAACATTATTTTAAGACTGTCCAAACATAACCTTAAAAGGCATTAGTGTTCATTGTTTAACGACATAAAAAATGACAACGCATTAGAAAGCATCATTACATCTACATATAATATTGATTTGGTTTGGACCAGTTTAAAGGTGTCTAAATTGACGTTGACCATAAGGTGTTGCCTTCATTGTAATCAATTATGTGGTTACCAAACCTAACCTTCCCATGGAATAACCATTTTTCTTAAAGTATTTTCGTTTCATGAAATAAGGTGTTGACTTGTTGAAACAGGTTTTGTCGTCAATGCTACTACTATTCTACCAAAAACAGCAGTTTCGTTTTGTTCAACCAATAATGGAATTGGATGGATTCATACTTTGGGGAACATCTTATAGCAACAAAGGCCATTGACGTCGACGGAAGTTATTTGTCATATTACAGTGCTCCCCTTATTCTGATTACCAATAACCTCCGTCATCTTGTAATATTTCCTCAGTGCTATTTAGGCCCCCTCCTAGCGGGACTTGTCCCTTTGGGGTGCCTGTTGCTCCCATGTCGTCTTACTTCTTTTAGTTTTTGTAATTTATGTAGGCCTATACCTACTGACTAATTGGTTATATTCTATTTTAATCATTTGCCTCCTCCACTACTTAAATTTGATGTGCCTTTTAGTCATGTTAGAGTTGTGACCAATCGTTTATGTTTGTTATGTTGCTTTATGTTGGGAACAATAAAATTGAACTGAATTGAATTGAATAGCTTTCATGGAAGTTAACGCCGTTTGTCGAATATGTAAGTCTTAAGAGTGGATGAATGCCTTCTAAAACTGTCTCCATTTATGTCGACCTAAAATGTTTTACCTCCATGTTAAAATAATTTCATCTTATTTTTAAACGACATCTTGTGGCCATCAAGGCTGTTCTGTGTTCATCCGAACAACATAATGATATTTACCTATCCACTCCAACGACAAGATCCACAGTTAACCCTAGGGCTACCAAGCTTTTTTTGTAACACTGACTACCAAGGGGGGGGTGGTTACCACCCCCCTGGATTTCGTGTTTGGTTTCACATATCATAACTTGTAATATAGCATTGGATTCAGCATTCATTTCTGCACAGAATGGTATAAGTAGTGATACAACTGACAGTTCTATATCAGTCAACGCTGATTGGTCCACGCCAACCACGTGACCTATGACGTCATGTCTATAATTAGCACAAGGGCACCGTAGCGCTGTGCTATTGCACAACGACGTGGTAATGCTGGATTTACGCAGGGTTATTCCCAGCATCAGTCCGCTATTGCCCAACAATGTGGAACAGTTGTATTTACACAAAGTAATTCGACAACTCACGCTGCTATTGCACGACGCAGTGGTAATGCTAGATTTACGCAGGGTTATTCCCAGCATCAGACAGCTATTGCCCAACAATGTGGAACAGTTGTATTTACACAAAGTAATTCGACAACTCACGCTGCTATTGCACGACGCAGTGGTAATGCTAGATTTACGCAGGGTTATTCCCAGCATCAGACAGCTATTGCCCAACAATGTGGAACAGCTGTATTTACACAAACTAATTCGCCAACTCACGCTGCTATTGTACGACGCCGTGGTAATGCTAAATTTACGCAGGGTTATTCCAAGCATCAGATCGCTATTGATCAACAATGTGGAACAGCTGTATTCACACAAAGTAATTCGCCAACGCACGCTGCTATTGCACGACGCCGTGGTAATGCTAGATTTACGCAGGGTAATTCCCAGTTAGACGTTTAAAGTGTAAGCCAATGCTTTTTTGACGTTTCTACATGCGCCCAATGAGCTTGCAACGCTGTGAATTATAGAATAAGGCACTCATTAGGTCCAAATAGGCTTCACACACAGCGGCAAGCTCTAATAGCCACCTCGAATTATAGAGAAAGGAGTCGAGTTGGCGTTCACGCTCATAAAACTAGCCTAAGTTGACTCTCATTATTGGAAGACTGAGCTTTTCTCATTGATTATTGAACTCAACTGCACACACACATACGCACATATGCACATAGCAATGTTTCAGCAGCGTTTTTAGATCAATCATGCCACAGACAATCCTTTGCATTTCAGAATGTGAGGGTATGTGAGTGTTTTCTGAACAGACTTTTTAAATTTTCTAGAAATATGGTAGATTTAAGATGGGCATATACATAGCAAACCTAGGATTATTATCATTATGTGGAGGTGTGTTTTGAGAGCTCGAAGGTGCTCTTTCTCACGAGATGGAGTGCAATTACTCCACTGTAAGTTTTTCACAACCAAAAATACTGACAGCAAAACTGACACGGTTGGTATGAAGTTTTCTAATTGAAATGAGATTGAATTGAGCGTTAAAAATGATATTTTCTAGCCATGGCGATGCTGAGGCTGAGGTGACTCTCATTTTAGAAGACTATGCGTTTCTCATTGTAGAGAAGGTGACAGCGAGGCTAAGAAGCAGAGAGAGGCAGAGAGAGGCAGAGAGGCGCAGAGCTCGCGTTTTCTCTAGACGTGAGGAGGCTGAGTCAACGTGTAATTTTGAAAGACGGCCGAGAACTATTGGTATTCAACTTTGCAAGACACACGGTTGACTTTTCGCCTTTAAAGCAAGCTGAGTTTTCTGAACGTCTCGTTTGCATCTTTAAAAATTTCCGAGCTGATGTTTTCCAAATTTTTAATCATCAGGTTTGCATCTTTTAGATTTCAGACGTTGTGGTTTTCCAAATTTTAATTTTCTGAACTTCTCGTTTGCAACATTAAAAATTTCGGAGCTGGTGGTTTTCAAAATTTTTAATCATCAGATTTGCATCTTTTATATTTCGGACGTTGTGGTTTTCGAAATTTAAAATTTCTGAACTTCTTCATTGCAACTTTAAAATTTCTGAACTTCTCCTTTGCAAATTAAAAATTTCTGAACTTCTCATTTGCAAATTTAAAATTTCTGAACTTCTTCATTGCAACTTTAAAATTTGAGATCTTCTCGTCGACAAATTTAAAATTTCTGAACTTCTTCATTGCGACTTTAAAATTTGAGAACTTCTTGTTTGCAAATTTAAAATTTCAGAAGTCGTGGTTTTCAATCCTTTAGATTTCTGAAGTTGTGGTTTCCTCCAACTGTAAAATTTCAGACACTCTGGTTTGCATCTTTTAGATTTCAGACCTGGTGGTTTTCAAAATTTTAATTTCAGAACTTCTTGCTTGCTAATTTAAAATTTCAGAAGTCGTGATTTTCAATCCTTTAGATTTCTGAAGTTGTGGTTTCCAACTTTAAAATTTCAGACACTCTGGTTTGCATCTTTTAGATTTCAGACGTTGTGGTTTTCCAAATTTTAATTTTCTGAACTTCTCGTTTGCAACATTAAAAATTTCGGAGCTGGTGGTTTTCAAAATTTTTAATCATCAGATTTGCATCTTTTATATTTCGGACGTTGTGGTTTTCCAAATTTAAAATTTCTGAACTTCTTCATTGCAACTTTAAAATTTCTGAACTTCTCCTTTGCAAATTAAAAATTTCTGAACTTCTCATTTGCAAATTTAAAATTTCTGAACTTCTTCATTGCAACTTTAAAATTTGAGATCTTCTCGTCGACAAATTTAAAATTTCTGAACTTCTTCATTGCGACTTTAAAATTTGAGAACTTCTTGTTTTGCAAATTTAAAATTTCAGAAGTCGTGGTTTTCAATCCTTTAGATTTCTGAAGTTGTGGTTTCCTCCAACTTTAAAATTTCAGACACTTCTGGTTTGCATCTTTTAGATTTCCAGACCTGGTGGTTTTCAAAATTTTAATTTCAGAACTTCTTGCTTGCTAATTTAAAATTTCAGAAGTCGTGGTTTTCAATCCTTTAGATTTCTGAAGTTGTGGTAGTTTCACTCCAACGTTAAAATTTCAGAACACTTACTCTGTTTGCATCTTTTTTAATTTCAGACCTTCTGGTTTGCAACATTTTAATTTCAGAACTTCTTGCTTGCTAATTTAAAATTTCAGAAGTCGTGGTTTGCAATCTTTTAGATTTCTGAAGTTGTGGTTTCCAACGTTAAAATTTCAGACACTTCTTCAGACATGGTTTGCATCTTTTAGATTTCAGACCTGGTGGTTTTCAAAATTTCAATTTCTTCTTGCTTGCTAATTTAAAAATTTCAGAAGTCGTGATTTTCAATCCTTTAGATTTCTGATGGTTGTGGTTTCCAACTTTAAAATTTCAGACAATCTGGTTTGCATCTTTTAGATTTCAGACCTGGTAATTTTCAAAATTTTAAATTTCAGAACTTCTTGCTTGCTAATTTAAAATTTCAGAAGTCGTGGTTTTCAATCCTTTAGATTTCTGAAGTTGTGGTTTCCAACTTTAAAATTTCAGAAACACTCTGGTTTGCATCTTTTAGATTTCAGACCTGGTAATTTTCAAAATTTTAATTTCAGAACTTCTTGTTTGTAAATTTAAAATTTCAGAAGTCGTGGTTTTTCAATCCTTTAGATTTCTGAAGTTGTGGTTTCCTCCAACGTTGAAATTTCAGACACTCTGGTTTGCATCTTTTAGATTTCAAACCTGGTGGTTTTCAAAATTTTAATTTAAGAACTTCTTCTTGCTAATTTAAATTTCAGACCTCGTGATTTTCAATCCTTTAGATTTCTGAAGTTGTGGTTTCCAACTTTAAAATTTCAGACACTCTGGTTTGCATCTTTTAGATTTCAGACCTGGTAATTTTCAAAATTTTAATTTCAGAACTTCTTGTTTGCAAATTTAAAATTTCAGAAGTCGTGGTTTTCAATCCTTTAGATTTCTGAAGTTGTGGTTTCGAAACGTTAAAATTTCCGAACCTCAGGTTTCAAACTTTAAAATTTCACACATTCTGGTTTGCATCTGTTAGGTTTCAGACCTGGTGGTTTTCAAAATTTTAATTTCAGAACTTCTTGCTTGCTAATTTAAAATTTCAGAAGTCGTGGTTTTCAATCCTTTAGATTTCTGAAGTTGTGGTTTCCATCTTTAAAATTTCAGACACTCTGGTTTGCATCTTTTAGATTTCAGACCTGGTGGTTTTCAAAATTTTAATTTCAGAGCTTCTTGTTTGCAAATTTAAAATTTCAGAACTTGTGGTTTTCAATCCTTTAGATTTCAGATGGTGTCGTTTTCAACTTTAAAATTTCAGAACGTTAGGTTTGCTTCTTTTAAAATTTCACAAATTTTGGTGGTTTTCCAAATTTTATTTTTCTAAACTTCTTCAGGGCTTCTTTAAAATTTCTGATCTTCTCGTTTGCGACTTTAAAATTTCTAAACTTCTTCATTACAACTTCTAAACTTCTTCACTACAACTTTAAAATTTCGGATCTTCTTCACTGCAACTTTAAAATTTCTGATCTTTTCGTTTGCAAATTTAAAATTTCTGAACTTCTTCACAGCAACTTTAAAATTTCGGATCTTCTCTTTTGCAACTTTAAAATTTCGGATCTTCTCTTTTGCAACTTTAATTATTTGCCATCTTCTCTTTTGCAACTTTAAAATTTTAGAACAGGTGGTTTTCCATTCTTTACATTTCAGACCTTGTGGATTGTAAATTTAAAATTTCAGAACTTCAGCTTTGCGTCGTTTAGCTTTCAGACTTTTAGATATCTCTGTTTTGGTATGATGGTGTCTTCTTTGAAAAAGGGACAAGTCGAAAGTACAAGGATTCTAAAAACGAGATTTCACTCAGGCCCATGCAATCAGGGCTCAGCCTTTAGCAAAGTTACTATCAAAAAGTTACAAAAGATCCAACCTGCAAGAAAAGTAGAACTAAGCTGCAGTGGTGATGAAGCAAGAGACCTTCGAATAATAACTTAGAAAAAAGCGAGCTCCTGAAAAGCTGATGGCAAATATATTTACAGAGGGTGTATGCTTGGTAATTTTTGAGATTTATTTCGGAATAATCAGAATATGATCAGTTACAAAGACAAGGACAGCCGACGAGACAGTAACGAGGCGTTCGTGAGATGGCTAACTTACAGAGGCCAGTTCTGGTATATCTACCAAGAATTCTAGGCGAAAGTTGAAGTATCGGGGTCCTGAACTACTTTGAAAAAACAGAGATAAAACACGGCTTCGGTTGTCTAAAACCTTTCGACTCGCACCCACAGGCAAGTTACGGCAAACAATGGCCAACTCGAAAATCTGAACTGACTGGTTCAGTAAGAATTTTGAAAAATGTAATAGTCTGGCAAGATTGTGCCGTTGGCGCCTCGACTTTGGTCAACTGCTGAAAGGGTCTGAAAATCGCAAGAACTGGTCTAAAAAGATCTAACTAACAGTAACAACTTTCAAGCTCAAAGAAATTCTGAAACTACAAGCTGAGAAGAAGTTCTCAAGCTAAAGTCGTCGCAATGAAGAAGTTCGAAATTTTGGTGACCGAGCAGAAGATGCTCGAAGCCAGCATGGCTGACCCAGCAAAGCGTCTTCGTTAATCTAAGGGTGAAAATGCAATACAATAAGCTATCTAATCACCGGATTGAAGAAAATCTGGTACAAGTGAAAGAACACAAGCGATCAGCTGCTTATTCGAAACGAAAGGCTACAGTACAATTAAAACTGATTACAATGTCGAAAAATTTCGTGTTCTCGACTCCATCTGGCACTCTACCTCTCTGTCTGTACTGATCAGAGGAACTCTTCTGCTCCATCAACTTCGCCCAGCGTCGCTGGACGACTTGATGTCTCGTGGCCCCGGTGCCAGCCAAAAATCTGCTCCCCTTACCACGACAAGCCAGCTATCAGCGGTCAGGAAAAATAAGGTAAGGTAAGAGAAAGAAAGTAAGGTATGGTATGGTAAGGTATGGTAAGATAAGGTAAGGTAAGAGAAAGTAAGGTATGGTATGGTAAGATAAGGTAAGGTATGGTATGGTAAGAAAAGATAAGGTAAGGTAAGGTAAGAGAAATAAGGTAAGGTAAGAGAAAGTAAGGTATGGTATGGTATGGTAAGATAAGGTAAGGTAAGGTAAGGTAAGAAGGGAAATAAGGTAAGGTAAGAGAAAGTAAGGTAAGGTAAAGAAAAATAAGGTAAGGTAAGTAAAGGTAAGGTATATGAAAAGAAAGGTATGGTAAGGTAAGAGAAATAAGGTAAGATAAGAGAAAGTAAGGTATGGTATGGCAAGGTAAGATAAGGTAAAATAAGGTAAGAAAAATAAGGTAAGGTAAGAGAAAGTAAGGTATGGTATGGTATGGTAAGATAAGGTAAGGTAAGAAAAATAAGGTAAGGTAAGAGAAAGTAAGATCAGGTATGGTATAAGGTAAGAAGGTAAATAAGGTAAGGTAAGAGAAATAAGGTATGGTATGATATGGTAAGATAAAGTAAGGTAAGGTAAGAAAAATAAGGTAAGGTAAGAGAAAGTAAATAAGGTAAGATAAGAGAAAGTAAGGTATGGTATGGTAAGAAAAGAAAGGTAAGGTAATGCAAGATAAGTAAGAGTAATAAGGTAAGGTAAGAGAAAATAAGGTATGGTATGGTAAGAAGAAGTAAGGTAAGGTAAGAGAAAGTAAGGTAATGTAAGAAAAATAAGTTAAGGTAAGAAAAAGTAAGGTATGGTATGGTATGGTAAGATAAGGTAAGGTAAGGTAAGAAAAATAAGGTAAGGTAAGAGAAATAAGGTAAGGTAAGAGAAAGTAAGGTATAAAGATGGTAAGAGAAATAAGGTAATGGTAAAGAGAAAGTAAGGTATAAGGTATGGTATGAAGATAAGGTAAGGTAAGGTGTAATAAGAGGTAAGGTAAGAGAAAGTAAGGTAAGGGTAAGATGAAAAGCATGGTAAGAGAAAGTAAGGTAATGGTAAATAAGGTAAGGTGGAAAGTAAGGTATGGTATGGTATGGTAAGATAAGGTAAGGTAAGGTAAGAAAAATAAGGTAATGTAAGAGAAATAAGGTAAGGTAAAAAGAAAGTAAGGTATGGTATGGTATGGTAAGAAAAATAAGGTAAGGTAAGAGAAATAAGGTATGGTAATGGTAAAATAAGGTAAGGTAAGGTAAGGTAAATAAGAATGTAGTAAGGTATGGTAAAAATAAGGTATGAAGGTAAGAAGAAATAAGGTATGGTATGGTATGGTAAGATAAGGTAAGGTAAGGTAAGTAAAATAAGGTAAGATAAGGTATGGTAAGAGAAAGTAAGGTAAGGTAAGAGAAATATGGTAAGGTAAGGTTTTATGGTATGGTAAGATTAGGTAAGGTAAGGTAAGAAAAATAAGGTAATGTAAGAGAAATAAGGTAAGGTAAGAGAAAGTAAGGCATGGTATGGTATGGTAAGATAAGGTAAGGTAAGGTAAGAAAAATAAGGTAAGGTAAGAGAAAGTAAGGTAAGGAAAGACAAGGTGGTAGTCATAAGATAAGGTAAGGTAAGGAAAGTAAGATGGGTATAAAATGGTAAGATAAGGTAAGGTAAGGATAAGAAAAATAAGGTAAGGTAAGAGAAAGTAAGGTAATGGTATGGTAAGAAAAATAAGTTAAGGTAAGGTAAGAAAAATAAGAAGGTAAGAGAAATATGGTAAGGTAAGAGAAAGTAAGGTAAGGTATGGTAAGATAAGGTACGGTAAGGTAAGATAAGGTAAGGTAAGAGAAATAAGGTAAGGTAAGAGAAAGTAAGGTAATGGTAAGGTAAGAAAAATAAGGTAAGGTAAGAGAGAGTAAGGTATGGTATGGTATGGTAAGGTAAGGTAAGTAAGGTAAGAAAAAAATAAGATAAGGTAAGAGAAAGTAAGGTATGGTATGGTAAGGTAAGAAAAATAAGGTAAGGTAAGGTATAAGAGAAAGTAAGGTATGGTAAGATAAGAAGAAATAAGGTAAGGTAAGAGAAAGTAAGGTATGGTATGGTATGGTAAGATAAGGTGGAGTAATAAGGTAAGGTAAGAGAAAGTAAGGTAAGATAAGAGAAATAAGGTAAGGTAAGAGAAAGTAAAGGTAAGGTAAGGATCTGTAAGGTAAGAAAAATAAGGTAAGGTAAGAGAAAGTAAGGTATGGTATGGCATGGTAAGAAGGTAAGATGAATAAGGTAAGGTAAGAAAAAAGATGGTAAGGTAAGAAAATAAGAAAGTAAGGTAAGGTGAGAAATTAAGGTATGGTATGGTATGGTAAGAAAAATA
Source organism: Aporrectodea caliginosa (assembly GCA_020284085.1). Taxonomy (NCBI): domain Eukaryota; kingdom Metazoa; phylum Annelida; class Clitellata; order Crassiclitellata; family Lumbricidae; genus Aporrectodea; species Aporrectodea caliginosa. Next base: position 521,928 of record JACEVL010000150.1, on the reverse strand, counting down.
AGGTAAGGTAAGAGAAAGTAAGAGAAAAGATAAGGTAAGGTAAGGTAAGAAAAATAAGGTAAAGAGATAAAGATAAAAGTATGGTATGAAAAATAAGGTAAGGTAAGGCAGAAAAATAAGAGAAGTAAGATTTAAGGTAAGAGAAATAAGGTAAGGTAAGAGAAAGTAAGGTATGGTATGGTATGGTAAGAGATGCGAAAGGTCAGGTAAAAATAATAAGGTAAGATAAGAAAAATAAGGTAATGTAGGAAAAATAAGGTAATTTGAAGAAGGTAAGAGTAAAGGTATGGTAATGGGTATGGTATGGTAAGTAAGGTAAGATAAGGTATGGAAATAAGGGTAAAGTAAGAAAATAAGATAAGGTAAGAGAGAAAGTAAGGGTATGGTAAGATTAAAGAGGTAAGGTAAGAAAAAGTAAGGTATGGTATGGTATGGTAAGATAAGATAATGGAGGTAAGGATAAGGTAAAAAATAAGGTAAGGTAAGAGAAAGTAAGGTGATGGTAATGGTAAGATAAGGTAAGATAAAAAATAAGGTAAGGTAAGATGAAATAAGAAGGTAAGATAAGGTATGGTAAGATAAGAGAAGGTATAAGATAAGGTAAGAGAAATAAGATAAGATAAGAGAAAGTAAGATAATGGTAAGAAAAATAAGGTAAGAGAAATAAGGTAAGGTAAGATGAAAGTAAAGTATGGTATGGTAAGGTAAGATAAGGTAAGGTAAAGAAAAATAATAAGAGAAATAAGGTAGGTAAGAGAAATAAGGTAAGAAGAGAAATAAGAAAAAGGTAAGGTAAGAGAAAGTAAGGTATGGTATGGTATGGTAAGATAAGGTAAAGGTAAGGTAAGAAAAATAAGGTAAGGTAAGAGAAAGTAGAGTAAGGTATGGTATGGTAAGAAAAAAATAAGGTAAGGTAAGACAAATAAGGTAAGGTAAGGTAAGGTAAGAAAAATAAGGTAAGGTAAGAGAAATAAGGTAAGGTAAGAGAAATAAGGTAAGGTATGAAAAGAGAAAGTAAAGGTAAGAAAAATATAATGATGGTAAGGTAAGAAAATAAGGTAATAAGATCAGGTAAGGTAAGAGAAAGTAAGGTAAGGTAATGGTAAGAAATAAGGTAAGGTAAGAGAAAGTAAGGTATGGTATGGTAAGGTAAATAAGGTAAGGTAAGGTAAAATAAGGTAAGGTAAGAAAAATAAGGTAAGGTAAGAGAAATAAGGTACGGTAAGAAAAATAAGGTAAGGTAAGAGAAATAAGGTAAGGTAAGAGAAAGTAAGGTAAGGTAAGAGAAAGTAAGGTAGGGGTAAAATGGTATGGTAAGATATGGTAAGGTAAGGTAAGAAAAATAAGGTAAGGTAAGAGAAATAAGGTAAGGTAAGAGAAAGTAAGGTATGGTAAGGTAAGAGAAATAAGGTAAGGTAAGAGAAAGTAAGGTATGGTATGGTAAGGTAAAGATAAGGTAACGTAAGGTAAGAGAAATAAAAGGTAAGGTAAGATGAAAAATAAGGTAAGGTAAGAGAAAGTAAGGTATGGTATGGTAAGGTAAGATAAGGTAAGGTAAGGTAAGAGAAATAAGGTAAGGTAAGAGAAATAAGGTAAGGTAAGAGAAAGTAAGGTATGGTATGGTAAGAAAAATAAGGTAAGGTAAGAGAAAGTAAGGTATGGTATGGTAAGGTAAGATAAGATAAGAGTAAGGTAAGAAAAATAAGGTAATGTAAGAAAAATAAGGTAAGGTAAGAAGAAAAGTAAGGTATGGTATGGTATGGTAAGATAAAGGTAAGGTAAGGTAAGAAAGAAAAATAAGGTAATGTAAGAGAAATAAGGTAAGGTAAGAGAAAGTAAGGTATGGTATGGTAAGGTAAGAAAAAATAAAGGTAAGGTAAGAGAAATAAGGTAAGGTAAGAGAAAGTAAGGTTTGGTATGGTATGGTAAGAAAAATAAGGTAAAGGTAAGAAAAATAAGGTAAGGTAAGAGAAAGTAAGGTATGGTATGGTAAGGTAAGAAAAATAAGGTAATGTAAGAGAAATAAGGTAAGGTAAGAGAAAGTAAGGTATGGTATGGTAAGATAAGGAAAGGTAAGGTAAGGTAAGAAAAAAAATAAGGTAAGGTAAGAGAAAGTAAGGTATGGTATGGTATGGTAAGAAAAATAAGGTAAGGTAAGAGAAATAAGGTAAGGTAAGAGAAAGTAAGGTAAGGTAAGAGAAAGTAAGGTATGGTATGGTAAGGTAAGATAAGGTAAGGTAAGGTAAGAGAAATAAGGTAAGGTAAGAGAAATAAGGTAAGGTAAGAGAAAGTAAGGTATGGTATGGTAAGAAAAATAAGGTAAGGTAAGAGAAAGTAAGGTATGGTATGGTAAGGTAAGATAAAGGTAAGGTAAGGTAAGAAAAATAAGGTAAGGTAAGAGAAATAAGGTAAGGTAAGAGAAAGTAAGGTATGGTATGGTAAGGTAAGAAAAATAAGGTAAGGTAAGAGAAATAAGGTAAGGTAAGAGAAAGTAAGGTATGGTATGGTAAGGTAAGATAAGGTAAGGTAAGGTAAGAAAAATAAGGTAAGGTAAGAGAAATAAGGTAAGGTAAGAGAAAGTAAGGTATGGTATGGTATGGTAAGATAAGGTAAGGTAAGGTAAGAAAAATAAGGTAATGTAAGAGAAAATAAGGTAAGGTAAGAGAAAGTAAGGTATGGTATGGTATGGTAAGATAAGGTAAGGTAAGGTAAGAAAAATAAGGTAAGGTAAGAGAAATAAGGTAAGGTAAGAGAAAGTAAGGTATGGTATGGTATGGTAAGAAAAATAAGGTAAGGTAAGAAAAATAAGGTAAGGTAAGAGAAAGTAATGTATGGTATGGTAAGAAAAATAAGGTAAGGGGAAGTAAGGTTAGGTAAAAGAAAGTAAGGTATGGTAAAGTAAAATAACGTAGGGTAAGGTAATTGTTTAATTAGGCCTAACGATACTATGTTATTTCAGTTGCTCATACTTGACCGTTGTTCTGGTAGACTTATCTTTTGCCGAAGAAGGCCCTGAAACAACGGACCCTGGGCACAGTTATAGCCGCGTGGATAGAGTGCTCGGGTTGTAAGGGTACGGGTTCGATCCTCCAATCAGTCGGTCACTGTGCTAGGACTTGTGAGCAGGTCATTCACGCACAATTGCTCAGCGCCATCGATTGATGGTATGGTAGGGTTAAGTAAGGCAATGCAAGGTGAGGTCAGGTTATAAGGTAGGGTTAAGAATCGGGCCTTGTGCTCACGTCTGTTTGCGCACAGGGCTTATGTTTGCCATCTGTTGGCATTTAGATTACGTAGTGGATCCGTTCACGCCCCGGGCGTTAGCGGAACCCCAGTAGGCCTACTACATTCACGCCCGTCGCGTTATTGGCTAAAGCCTGTCACGTGAACTTGTTATCTTCCCTTGGAATTTCTAAATGGCGGACAACTTAATGGTCGGTTACGATCAGGTTAGGATTCGTGAGGGTCGTTTAGGGCCAGATAAATCGTCGTGAGGGTCGGTTAGGGCCAGATTAGGCGTCGTGAGGGTCGGTTAGGGTCAGGGTTAGGGTTAGGGTCGTCATTAGAAAACATGGTGAACATTCTTCCACCGCAATCGGGAATGTTTATCGGTCGGTTCGTTTGACGTTCACAAAATCATGTGACGTGTATTGACCAATAGCGTAGCGGGCGTGATTCTAGTCCCAGGTATTAGGATCACGTCGGGCGTGACTGTATCCACGACCTTTAGATTAAGATCGATTTTTATTTAACTGACTTGGGTCGGTAGCGTCTCTGAATCGCTGGGTGGCGCTGTATAAATGCTCGATTACAATTACAATCAAAAGAGTAAGCCGACATCGAGAATGGACTCGAGTACCGAGCATGAGCGCCTAAAGTCCTGGAATTTTAGGGGTTCTATGATATGTACATACGGTATCTAGAAGAAGCTATCCAGAAAAATTACACCATTGTTGACGATTGCAAGATCCGATTATGTAAATAATGATGATGATGACGACGACAACGACGACGATGATGATCACGATGGTGATGATGATGATGGCGATGATGACGATGGCGATGATGATGATGATGATGATGATAATTATAATAATAATAATAATAATAATAATAATAATAATAATAATAATAATAATAATAATAATAATAATATTAATTCTAAAGTTACATGACACAATAACGCTCAGTGACCGTCCTTTATTCCGAAATCAGTTGCAGATAACGTTTGTATCATGATTCTTATTTTGACAAAATACAATTTAATAAAATTTAGAATTAAACATTTCCTCACCGAAGACACTATGGGTTAGAGTTAAATTACGTAATAGGCCTATGCATTTGACGTAATCATAAACTAGACATTTATTAAGAGTAGGCTAAATAATGGAGGTCAATGTTAATAGCAGGCCTAAGTAGTTTAGTTGAAAATTTAAAAGTTCTTCCTCAATTTAATTACAGTTTGCCTAAGTGTTTCTTTTACTGGACATAGTCCATAACAGTTGATGAACTCGTTCAACAAAGTAGAAACCAAATAGCCTTATAGTGTCGTTCCAAAACACAACTAATTTCAGAAAAGTAAACCATACATATTTATCCGATCACAGTTTGAATAAATATCAAGAGTACAAATTCTAATCGCAAGGACTCAATTTGTGTTGGAACTAGAGAGGAAAGACCAAAGGCAAAGGTGAAATGCACGAGAAAATAAATGTTTAATGGGAAATGTATCTTGAGCGGAAAATAGTCTTAAGTGTTTGGAAGAAAAAGACCTGTACGCATGAGTGAGATATACGAGAAGACGAGAAGACGTGTTTTCACTGGGCAAGCGTCTGCCAATTCCTCTTTCGTATACTAACAAATCGTGCCCTATTTATCCGCACTTAATTTTCCTGCAGGCAGCCGCTAGAACTGACCCTCCACCTCCCGCCAAAACAGAATTTCCAGCCGTACTAAACCCGGCAGCACCGATCGACTGTAGTAGGGCTACAAGACTTCCGGTTCCCACGCCTCCTCCGCCGGCAGCAGCCGTTATAGACATCAGCCAGGAAGCGAAAGTGCCGGCTACTATGCCAACCGATGAGAAGCCAGCCGCTGCGATGGCAAGAGGGGCTCCAACAACGGTAGCTACGGCTCCACCGGCCCCAAAAGCGGCCATCTCCGCGGCGGAACCTGTACATAAGTAAGTAAGTACATCTATCTAATTAACTTCAACGTGTCATCGTGCGTAGCCTTTTCCTATAATATTATGACAACGACTTTCGTTATCGAAGTCATAGATCAGATATGTGCATACTTACATACTTACAAACATGGATGTATACATAAGCACATACAGTAGGCCTACATACATTAACTCAAGCTCACATACACACACCCACACATAATGAATACATACATGGATGCATACACACAATAATACATGACTACATACACACACACATACATGCATTGGTACATACATACATATATGAGTACATACATATCTGCATACATATATTCATGCATGAATACATACATACATACATACATGCATTCATAAATATAGCAATACAGATAAAACTAGGCCTACATACGGGCATAAATCATAGATAGATAGATACATACATACATGATTACACACATACATTTATACTTACATAATTATATACATTTATTCATACATACATACATACATACATACATACATACATACATACATACATACATACATACATACATGCATACATACATACATACATGCATTCATATGTGCAGATTATGTAATTTAGAAGCCAGAATATAAATAGAATGTTATTATCGGATTTTTAGAATGAAGTACTGACGCAAATAGATATCTATGCCATTTGCGACCTGAATATCGTGTAAGTTCGAAATCAGGAGTAGGTCGAGAGTGACAACAGGGTCAATTTTCATAACTGTTTTGGAAAGTGAATGCTGTTAGTCACCAGATTGGTTTGAAAGAGAGTTTTGCTTAAAAAATAGATCATCCAAATTCCTTGGACACAAATGGGAATTAGGCTACAAAATATGTAGAAAATAACTTAATTCTAAAAATCTAGAAAAATTACTGAAGTGTAAGAAGAGAAACAGAAAGTAAGAAAATGTAAAGAAAGATAATTTCGTGATGACTTAAGGAAAGAAAGGGTCTTTTTTGCCGGATCTATACATGTATTTTCTGGATGCGGCATTGTTCATTTGAGAGCTATATTAATTTTCCTCTGAATAATTTAAAGATTTAATTAAATAGCCATTGTGCATTTCAGAGACTTACATTCGCATCCCTCGCCTTTGGCCAGCGCTGTACAGATGAGTCCGAGGACAAACAGCAAACGTAAGTAACGGGAATCCATTATACGTCGTCTTCTTACGTCTCTTCTTGTCCTGTTGAGCGACTCAAATCCAACAGACTCCTCGAAGGCCAACTGAACTTACCAAATGGTAATAATTATCTCCTTATGCAAGTGATACGATCACTTAGACGCAGACAACAAGATACGTTATTGGTTGGTATATTTAGATCTCAGCGATTGTGACCAATCATGCTGGGTGGTTTCGCATCAGATGACGTACAGAATCGGAAAACAGTTTTTTGAAAATGTGTAAAGACATTTTCAGGTTTCGCAAGACTGCAGATATATTATATACGGATACATAAGTCCATGCGAGCAGATTTTAAGTATTATATATACGCATATATATGTATACATATAGTATTAGCGGCATAGCCTAGTGGATTAAGACAGCTTATTAGAAAGGCGGTTTTGACACTCTACAGATAAGGAGATGTAAAACGGTTGGCTTGAAATTCTGTAGCACAGTGTAGCAGTGATTCAGCTGCCGAGTTATAGGGCCCTATAATATTATTATAAAACTTGTACTTCCGTAAGAAGTTTAGAGAGATTGAATTACTGGTGGCGACGACACACAACGTTTATACGCGGTGGTGCGCCACCGCTTGAAGCCTTGTGCATTATACACAGGCGCTACAGAAGTTGCAATCAATAATATAACCATTAAAATGAAGATACTAATAATGCATAATTATGCTGTACCTTCATCTTCGGGGTTATTCATACAATATACTATAGGCGTCCTCTCGGGCGCGATAACAGCCCTAGCCTACACTGATATTTACACTCAGTGGCTCATTCGTCCCCGCTTCGTCAAATGGTTAAACTTTTGACTTTAGTTTTCTCAAAAAAATAAAAAAAGTCTCCGTGTAATCGCCTTGAAACTGCGAAGGCCCTCCGTGTCCGCAGTTTGATCCTATTTTAATTTGTTTGCCCCCAGATGCGGATACATACGAGAGGCTAATTAAAGGCAAAGCAATATTTGAGCAACAACTTAGCTTTGGTACAAACACAATAAGCTTAAGCTTATTCGCAAATCTGACCTAACATCCTACGTCTTGAGATAATATTAATAAGCATATTAAACAGAGACTCCTATCGTTTTGTGCCGCCTTCAGAACAATAATTATCTACCACTCACGAGCAAGTCCACACAGTGAGTGTCCCACCATTGTCCACTGTTTTGTTATTTTACTCAGTAGACGAGCATTGTCAAAGGAGAACAGGTTCTTAAAGAACAGTAACAACGCGTAGACAAGAATTTCGGGAGGTGTCAAGCACGTCTATTCACGAATAAAGAAAAATGGGTGGATTACATGTAGGTGCGTGCATGCGTGCGTGAAGAAAAATGTTTGCGAAAAGCAGTATACATGTAAATATTAACGCCATTGGCTCTGTATTAAAAATAAGTGCCTGCTAACCTAGAGTACTACGTGTACAAATAGCAAGGTGAACACCGATACAGATACCATTCAGGTCGTAAGGATTAGAAATGCTTGAATGCTTATAAGATGGTAACGCGTGGAGTACAAGTTCAAGAACACTCAGTTGATCAATGTGTAAGAACTTTCGCCAAGTACTTCGCACACAATCACCCAGAACCAACGATGTTCTGTCGCACGAACGTGCGTGCACTACTGAAGTTTGTAAGGACGGCAATAACAAAACTACAGTTGTATTGCATTGTATTGTATTGTACAGCTGAACAGCTTGTAACCGTGGATCGCGTGGCTTCGCGAGGTGTCAGCTGTTCATTCGCTCTTACCTTCATCGCCCCTTCCCTCTTCCCTTCCCTTCTCCCTCACTGACTCTAACCAGATGGTTGACGTCATCTATATGTGCAACATAGAAGGGTAAGCTAACATTGAAGAGTTCAACAGTGCTGCGATAGATAAGTTTGCAAGAATACACCGCCGTTAATTGTTGTTGTCTGAACTTACTTCAGGTCAAAGTAACGCTGTCACGGCCACAAAAATACTTCAGTATCGGGTCAAAAAGTGGTGATGACTGTAACCACCACTTTTAAAGCTGGTTGTGACCGTAAAACCACCGTCACAATACAATGCTACGCCTATGACTATTACTGACGAACTCGTTCTTAATAACCATAACCATCATTTTATTGTACCAGCCAAACAGGTATTACACAGATTATATTTCATACAAGTATTTCGAGTGGTTAGTGGTTACAATATGGGGACCAGAAGGGACCTTGGTCCCACTAAGTAGGACCCCCTAATTACCAGTTGCAGTATTGGATGGCGATTAGTTAATGAACTTCAACATCACGTAAACATCGCTATTGTTGCAGTAGACAACAAGACCTTACAACTGGAACAACGACGACAGCAACAACGATGACAACGACGATGATTATGATGATGACTACTGTGACATTGATGCCACGCCTAATGATGACGCCTTTTTTATTATGGGTACGATTCTGCGATGACCATGATATATAATCATGATGATGATGATGGTGAGGATTATGATATTGACGACAACGACTGTGCTTGCTGACACGATGAGTCATCGTGAGCTTGAGTCATCTGCCTCCCATTGGACGCCCTCTTCCTAAGTCGTCGGAAACCTCAATAAATCCATGTCCTCTCAGCTCTTCTCCTTCTTCTACGCGTTCATCATAGTTCTCAGTCGAAGTTCTCAACATATCATAAGCTTAGTCGACCATCACGTCGGTCTTCTTACTCTAATAAGTTGTCCGCAGTATGTCTTGTCCTCAACATGTCTTGTCCTCAACATGTCTTGTCCTCAGCATGTCTTGTCCTCAACATGTCTTGTTCTCAACATGTCTTGTCCTCAGCATGTTTTATGAGTAGTGGCCGGTCTCCTTGTTTCCTTACTCTATAATGAGCTGTCCTTGACATGTGTTCATTCATTCATTCATTCATTCTGAGAATTTATATTTATGTAGCACCTCTTAAGATAGATATCTACTCAGAGGCGCTCTCTGCGCTAGCCTATTATGATGTTAAGTGTCATTACGAACGAAAATATTACATCAGTAACTGTTAGCAAAACAGTGCACAGTAAGCTAGAAGTGTCACAACACGCACACAAGTGGCACCAACCAACGGATTCCCATCGAAAGCTGACAGATGGCATGGATGTTCAGAGTCTCTGAGCCAAGTTGCGTCAATAGAGTAGAGCGACGACAGGTGACAGCATTCGCACACACGATAACGCTGCCGACGAGCAGTCCCTCGCTGGTGGAAGATGACGCACGTCCGTCTATTCGTCGAAGCACCAAGGAATACGTGGAAAGGGCATTCGTCGTGTGTCGGTCGGTAGATTGAAGAGCCACAAGTGACTGAAGGTCGAGGTCACTCCAATGGTTAAGATGAAAGCCCGCTGGACTGTATGGACACGCATGGGATGATGGTGTTGGGAGATGGTGACGGTGGTGATTGGTATTGTATTTAGAAATTATTTTATAAAGCCCTTCTCATAGTAATACCCAATCAGATGCGCTCCCAGTGCGAAGAGCTCTGCGAAAAAAGAAACGTCTTAAGACAACGAGAAGAAGCCGAAATACCCCCAGTTAAGATCACAGATCGAATGGTAGAGTGAAGGTCATTCCAAAGCATAGGACCAACAGATGCATAAGCGCGATGCTGGGCAGTAGCAGTCCGCGACCGAGGTACGAGAAGGTCATACCGGTCTAAGGAGCGGAGTAAGCGATCAGAGGCAACTTGCGATCATTTACTTAGTGGTGGAGGCAGTACTTTCATGACCTGGGCTAACATTGATATTCAAAGCAAAGTCGAGGTTAGGGCGAGTGGTGAACCAAAATCACACTCTGTGCTTACCATTGGCTTCCTCTCATCGCCCGAATTCGGTTTAAAATTCTATTTTTTACATCCAGGGTGCTCTTAGGTCTGGACCCTCGCTATCTTTGTGATTCAATTCGAAAAGGCTTTGCATATCAATGTTAGCCCAGGTCATGAAAGTACAGCCTCCACCACTAAGTAAATGATCGCAAGTTGCCTTGACGTGTCTGCAGCGCATTGTAGGACAGGCTATGCTAAACTTCTTTTGCTCTAGACAGCTTTTCGTGTTGCTTGACCAACGCTACATGTCTAAAGCACTACTTAACTGGCTTCATGCAAAAGACGGGCTTGCAGGATCTCTCGTACGCTGGGAAACCCTTAAAGCATTTTTCGAAATACTATAAAGGCGCCCTAAACTTAGGCTGTTTATTTATCTAATAATATTAATAATGATATTCGTTTATTAATTTAAACTGACAAGTACGCAGTAAGATTACATGACAGAGTAGTAACAGATGATAACAAGTTTATATAGAGTCGAATTTAACTGTGTGGTAGCCATGCAAGACGCCCATCTGTCCCACTGCTCATTTTCAATTCGCTCTAGGAGTGGAAGGTTGAATCAACCTTATGGGACTAACGGGTATCGAATCCACGTCCTTCTGATCTTCGTGCCAGCATGTTTCCTTTCAACCATCTTCCCGCCCCATCTACTATTGAGCTACTTAGAAGCTAAGCGCAGAGCACGAGCTTATTCGCGATCCTTCCATCGTAAGGTCGTTCAAAACTGATGATCATTATATTAATTTTATGTACTCTGCAATGTATTTGACGTTAATAATTATTCTATCATTGTTTTTGACTATGTTCGTACGCAATCAAAATAATTAATTTGCCATATAAGCCCATTGAGATATTTTGGTAGAGGATGCACAACCCACATGAATGTAGACTTGTATTAAAACATTTAATCTGTGGCATGCAACCAGTCAGATTTGTAGTGGATTATCGTATAAGGCTACACTGCATGTCTGGCAACAGACAGCATTTATGCATGTTAACTGCCAAGCTGAATCGAAATCTCCACTGGCTCCCTATCGAGGACAAATTCAAGATAATTTTCCTTGTCAGAGCGTCGTTGGCTGGTTCTCTCCACCATAAACAGAGGAGCTGTTTGTAACGGCTTCCGCTCATTGAGATCGACGGTCGATTTGTTTTTCCACCTGTGGAGATCTTCTGGTCCCTCGCTGCCGAACATCGACAAGAATGCATCTTACGTTGGTCCATCCCCTTGCAGAGGCAAAAACCTGTACATAACTTTGGGGGACAGATTATTTTGGGACCGGATTTTTTGCATTTTTTTGTAGGTGATAGCTATTCCCGAGTCAAAACTTAGGGGGGGGGGGCAGTCCCCCTCTGTCCCTCCGTGATTTACGCCACTGCCCTTTGGAACAATCTCCAGTTCTCAATGACTTTCAAACTGTCCATTTAAATGCTGCTGAAGTTACTTTTCTAGCTATGTTAAGAGACATCTGTACAGATTACTTACTCACCGATGTTCACAGCTCTTTTGAGGGATTCCTAAAATGCGCTTTATAAATGCCCACATACATACATACATACATACATACATATTAAATACATACATACATACATACATAGATACATACATACATACATACATACATACATACCTACATACATACGTACATACATACATACATACATACATACATACATACATACATACATACATACATACATACGTACATACATACGTACATACATACATACATACATACATACATACATACATACATACATACATACATACATACATACATACGTACATACATACGTACATACATACATACTTACATACATACATACATACATACATACATACATACATATATACATACATACATACATACTTACATACATACATACATACATACATACATACATACATACTTACATACATACATACATACATACGTACATACATACATACTTACATACATACATACATACATACATACATACATAAATACATACATACATACATACATAATACATAAATAATACATACATACATACATACATACGTACATACATACATACTTACATACATACATACATACATACATACATAAATAAATACATACATACATACATAATACATAAATAATACATACATACATACATACATACATACATACATACATACATACGTACATACATACATACATACATACATACATACATACATACATACATACATACATACATACATACATACATACATACATAGATACATACATACATACATACATACATACATACATACATACATACATACATACATACATACATACATACATACATACATACATACATACATACATACATACATACATACATACATACATACATACATACATACATACATACCTACATACATACATACATACATACATACATACATACATACATACATACATACATACATACATACATACATACATACATACCTACATACATACGTACATACATACATACATACATACATACATACATACATACATACATACATACATACATACATACATACATACATAAATACATACATACATACATACATACATACATACATACATACATACATACATACATACATACATATATGCGATATCCAAAAAATTACACCATTGTTGACGCTGATAAGATCCGATCATAAGGAAAATATACAATAACTCGCAGTGTCCGTCCTCGACTCGGAAAGTTTTTTAATAGCTTTTGCGATTGTAATTTTGACGAAATGTAATTTAGTAAAACTTCTATCTTTCTCACCGAAACCCACTATGGGTTACAGTTTTTAAATTACGCAATAGACCTATACATAATGATGTCATCGTAATTGGACCGCAGATTTATTAATAGTAAATGATGCAGTTCAAAGTTAATAGCAGGCCTAAGTAGTTTAATTTGAAATTCAAAAGTACTTTTTCAAATTACATGTAATTGCAGTCTGCAAAAGTGTTTCTTTTCCTGGACACAGTCCGTGACAGTAACTTGATGATCATTGATCCCCAAAGTATCATATTCTAAAATTTGGAAAACTGAGACAAACCAACAACCAAACTCGCCTTAGGCCCTATTGTCTTTCCACAACACAATTAAACTTAAAAAGTAGGCTAAACTTCCATATATATTTATCCGATCATAGTTTGAATTAATATCAGGAATAAAAATCCTAATCACAGGGCTCGATTTATGGCGGAACTAGAGAGAGACCAATGGCAGAGGTGAAATGCACGAGAAAATGAATGTTTAATGGGAAATATATTTTCAGAGGAAAATAGTCTTAAGTGTTTGGAAGAAAAAGACTTTTATAATGCATGAGTGAGATATACGAGAAGATATGTTTTCACTGGGAAAGAGTCTGCCAATTCCTCTTTCGTATATTAAACAAATCGTGCCCTATTTATCCGCACTTAATTTTCCTGCAGGCAGCCGCTAGAGTTGACCCTCCAGTTGCCGCCGCCGCCAAACCAGCATTTCCAGCAGTACCAACTCTGGGTGCATGGACAGACATCAGATAGGCAGCTAAACTAGCTGCCATTATGCCAGCCGATGTGAAGCCAGCTGCTGCGACGGCGAGAGGGGCTCCAACAACGGTAGCTACGGCTCCACCGGCCCCAAGAGCGGCAATCTCCACGGCGGAACCTACAGTTAGAAATTATTTTTAAAATAATTTATGTACTGATATCTATTTAACTTCAAGGTGCCATCGTGCGAAGGCTTTTGCTTCGATCGCTATCGAAGCCACCAGATTAGATTAGATATATTGTATTGTATTATATTTGAACACTTGTTATAGCGCCCCTACCAGATTGCCCATTCAGAGGCGCTCCCGACTACTGCGCGGACGCTGAATCGGAGTTTCACGCCGAAGCGCATGAGCAATTGCGAGTTAAGGACTTGCCCAGGGTCCCGACGCGGCGGCTCTGAGGTGGATTCGAACCCGCAACCCTCCAGCTGCAAGGCGCCGAACATACCCTTATACCACCGCGCCCCAGTTGTATTGTATTGTATTGTATTGTATTGTATTGTATTGTATTGTATTGTACTCCACGTTTATATTGCGACCGAGCCACCCGCAGTAAAGATCCGAGAAATTAATCTCTGATAAACCGACCGAATCGAACCCGGGCCGCCGGCGTGACGAGCGGGCTACCAACCCACTCGGCCACTCAGGATATGCATGCATATATACACACATGTATGCATGCATAAACATAGCCATACATAGATTAACGTATAATCACGTATATACACACATATATGAATAAATACATACATAGACACAGACATATATGCCTATTATACATTGTATTGTATTGTATTGTATTGTATTTGAACACTTGTTATAGCGCCCCAACCAGATTTCCCATTCAGAGGCGCTCCCGACTACTGCGCGAACGCTGAATCGGAGTTTCACGCCGAAGCGCATGAGCAATTGCGAGTGAAGGACTTGCCCAGGGTCCCTACGCGGCGGCTTTGAGGTCGATTCGAACCCGCAACCCTACGGCTGCAAGGCACCGAACATACCCCTATACCACCGCGCCCCAGTATATTGTGTTGTGTTGTGTGTTGTATTGTACTCCACGTTTATAATGCGACCGAGCCACCCGCAGTAAAGATCCGAGAATGTATGGAATTTTTATGGATGTATGTATGTATGTATATATGTATGTATGTATGTATGTATGTATGTATGTCGATATGTACTATTTATGTATGTAAATTACATACATACATACATACATACATACATACATACATACATACATACATACATACATACATACATACATACATACATACATACACACAGCATGCACAGATACACATGTATAGTTGTATACATATAATGTTTATATATACACATGCATGCATAGTATACGCGCATACATAAATAGTACATATCGACATACATATATTCATGCACACATACATACATACATACATACATACATACATACATACATACATACATACATACAAACATACATACATACATACATACATACATACATACATACATACATACATACATACATTCATACATACATACATACATACATACATACATACATACATACATACATACATACATACATACATACATATATACATACATTCATGCATATATGAATACAGATAAACCTACATACAGACATTAATCATAGATGCATACATGCATACATACACACACATACATACATTTAATACATACATACATAGATTTATACTTACATACATGCATGCATACATACATACATACTTCCTTACATCCATACATTAAAAAGCACAAAAAGGTACAGTCCTAAGCTCTCCATTTACAGCCTCATAAGACATAATGTAACAAAGCTGAGTTTGTATAAAATTTGATTGTCAATTAACGAATATTGTATACATACATACATACATGCATACATACATACACACATACATATGCTTACATACAGGCATACATGCATGCACGCAATGAAAGCATACTCTATAGGCATACATATCAAAGCGCGCAGATATGTAATTTAGAAACCAGAATATAAGGCAAAAATAATGTTATTAGCGGACCTTTAGAATGAAGCACTGGCGCAAATAGACATCTATGCCATTTGTGACCTGAGTATCATTCAAGCACGAAATGAAGAGTAGGTTGAGAGTGACTATTGGGTTAATTTTCATAATTCATTGGAGACAGATATGTTGTATTGCTCAAAAATAGATCATCTAACTTTCCTTGGACCCAAAATAGGGCTTACCAAATATGTTAAAAATAGCTTAATTCTTGAAAATTTAGAAAAACTGCATAATAAGAAGAGAAAGAGAAAGTAAGAAAAAGCAAAGAAGGAAAATTTGACGATGACTCAAGGAAAAGAAGGATCTTTTTGTCTGATCCACATGTATTGTTCTGGATGCCTGGATGCGACATTGTTCAAAATGAGAGCAATATATAAATTTTCTACTGAATTTTAAGAAAATAATTTTCAATAAATAGGTCTAATTAAACCGCCGTTGCGCGTTTCAGAGACTTACATTCGCATTCCTCGTCTTTGGCCATCGCTGTACAGATGAGTCCGAGGACAAACAGGAAACGGAAGTTACAGGAATCCATAATGTCGTCTTCTTACGTTTCTTCTTATCCCGCTGAGCGACTCAAATCCAACAGACTGGTCTAAGGCCAACTGAACTCACCTAATGGTAATAATCTGCTCTTATTGACTTCCATATGCAAATTATCGTAACCAGTGATACAATCACTTAGACACAGACAACAACCAAAATTACTGGTCGGTATATTTAGATCTCAGCGATTGTAATCAATCACGTTGGTTTCGCATCAGATGGCGTACTATTATCCAGATCGGAAAACGGTTTCTGGAAAATGTGTAAAGACACTTTCAGGTTGCGCAAGAGTGCAAAATGCAGATATATATATAATATATTTTTATATATATTATATATATGTGTGTGTGTGTGTGTTTTATTAACGGCAGAGTGGCTTAAGCAAGCATTATAAAAAGTCGGTTTTTGACCCTCTATAGATAAGAAAATCTAAATCAATCAATTATCTTGAATGAGGAGTTTAAGGCTGCCGAGATGTTATATATTTATACGTTCGTAAGAAGTTTAGAGAGATTGAATTACTTGGTGGCGGCGACATCCAACGTATAATATATCTACCCGCGGTGCACTGTACGCCATCGCTTGAAGCCTTGTGCAATAAACACAGGCGCTGTAGAAGTTGGCAATTACTTATATAACAATTAAAATGAAAATGGTAATGGTAAATATGTTGTACTTTCCCTCTTCGGGGTTATAGTCATACAGTAGCCTATACTACAGGCGTCTCTCCGGCTCGATAACAGCTCATGCAGAAACCACCCTGCATTCTCGGAATGAATGAATGAATGATTTTGCGCACTATGACTCATTCGTCTCCACTTCGTTAAGTGGTTACCTTCATGACCTTCGTTTTCTCAAATACATTGTCTTTAGCTAATCGTCTCAAAATTGTTTTCGTGAGCAGGCTACTCTGTGTATGGAAGAACAAAGAGTAACTAATGATTATATGTTTAATCATTAACAACATTATTATACAAATATCATCTAAACATTTCACTTTTCAAAGTCGACAGTTTAACGTTATAAATCTCTAAGATAACCGATTACCTATTTTTTCATTCTACGAACATGTAATCGCGCTGTATGCACCAGCTGTGGATCCAATTCCAGCTTTGGCTCCATGGCAGCATCAAGTCCAGCTGGCACCAACAAGGCTGCAAAGCTGCCGGTTGATATGCCAGCTGCTACCGTGAAACCAAGGACGCCAGAAGCCGCAGTTTGTACAGCTCAACCAATATTTTGCATTCATCAAGCGCCTCCGTCTAATGATCAAGCATCGATTTATTTTGCATTCATCATTTAATGATCAAGTCTCAATCGATGGCGCTGAGCAATTGTAAGTGGAGAATTTGATGACGGTCCCTACGCAGTAGTAACCGTCTCAGAGAAGAAGACTCGAGCCCGTACTGTCAGCGTTACAAGACCTGCGCTCTAACCAAATATCAACCGTGTCATCATAATAAGCACAATAAACAGACACTCGACGTATAGATCAGCTTCTGCTTTGTAGCATTCATCGATCAAGCTCAAGATTTCATTAAGAACAAAGGCCTAACAGAGCCATTTACTGTCGTCGCTTTACAGTTCGTAATCGTCACCGTAAGGTAAAGTGCAACTTACAAGGGATACGCAGAACACCAGCTTAGTCACGAGTGCTGCGTCAAGTAAGAGGGGTTGTCCAGAGGGCTGAACTTATTTAACTGAACATTAGTTGTTTACAAGCGAACTTCAAGTGAGGTTACTCTATCCGCGCCTGGACAGCTCTTTCGGGACGTCTTACGTAGGCTACGTTCATTCATTAGTAAAATGAAATGGAACGTCTTAAGTACGTGCCTTCTTGCACGGTCTTCAAACCTCAACAACGTCTACATGTACTTAAGACCATCTACATGTATCTTTGCGAAAATCAATACAAACCTGAATGTCCTTGGCAGTCTATATAAAGCTACCACCTACGGTTTCTAGAAGAAGTTACCTAGAAAAATTACACTATTGTTAACGATTGCAAGATCCGATTATGTAAATAATGACGATGATGACGACGACGACGACGATGATGATGGTCGTTGTCGTTTATTAATTATGACCAGTATTCAGTAAGATTACATGACACAATAACTCTCAGTGACCGTCCTTTATTCCGAAATATTTTGTAGACAACGTTTGTATCATGATTCTTATTTTGACGAAATATAATTTAATAATAATATTTAGAATTAAAAATTTCCTCACCAAAGACACTATGGGTTAGAGTTCAATTAAGTAATAGGCCTATGCATTTGACGTAATCATAAACTACACATTTATTAAGAGTACGCTAAATAATGGAGTTCAATGTTAATAGCAGGCCTAAGTAATTTAACACTAGAAGCACCAAAGGGGTCAATCTGATTATCTGACCCCTTTTGGTTTTCAGCGGAACGCACCTCGGCCCCAGATATAGCCCGGGTCCTGTAATTTCACGACTTCTCCTAACTTCGTAGGGTATACCATCTGCCAAAATTTGAACTCGGGGGTATTCACAATTTCTGAGATTTTTGCTGTTCTACCTTTAAGCACCGAGGGGTCAATCTGACCCCTGTATTAGTACTTGCATGTAAGGCTACACATTCCTTGTTTTCTATTCAATAATATTATAGATCAAAGCTAATTACGTAATCAAATGTGAGAAGATAGGAGACCTGGTGAGAGGAGAGGAGATCTGGTGAGAGAAGAGGAGATCTGGTGAGAGGAGAGGCGATCTGGTGAAAGGAAAGAAGATCTGGTCAGAGGAGAGAAGATCAGGTGAGAGGATAGGAGATCTGGTGAGAGGATAGGAGATCTGGCGAGAGGAGTTGAGATCGGGTGAGAGTAGAGGAGATCAGGTGAGAGGATAGGAGATCTGGCGAGAGAATTAGAGATCTGGCGAGAGGAGAGGACATTTGGCGATGGGAAAGAAGATCTGGGGAGAGAAGAGGAGATCTGGTGAGAGGATAGGAGATCTGGGGAGATGGATGATTTGATGAGAGGAGCGGAGATCTGGTTAGAGGAAAGGAGATCTTGTGAGAGGAGATCTGGTGAGAAAAGAACAGATCTGGTGAGAGAAGAGAATATCTAGTTGGAAAAAGATCTGGTGAGAGGAGAGATCTGGTGAGAGGATAGGAGATCAGGTGAGAGGGTAGTCTATCTGGTGAGAGGAGAGGAGATCAAGTGAGAGGATAGGAGATCTGGCGAGAAGGATGACTTGGTCAGAGGAGATCTGGTGAGAGGAGAGGAGATATGGTGAGTGGAGAGAAATCTGGTGAGAGGAGAGAAGACCTGGTGAGAGGAGAGAGATCTGGTGAGAGAAGACGATATTTGGTGAGAGGAGAGGAGATCTCTGGTGAGAGGAAAGAATATCTGGTCAGAAGAGAGGAGATCTGGTGATAAGATAGGAGAACTGGTGAAAGGAGAGGAGATCTGGTGAGAAGATAGAAGATCTGGTGAGAGGAGAGAGGATCTGGTGAGAGGAGAGATCTGGTGAGAGGATAGGAGATCAGGTGAGAGGGTAGTCTATCTGGTGAGAGGAGAGGAGATCAAGTGAGAGGATAGGAGATCTGGCGAGAAGGATGACTTGGTCAGAGGAGATCTGGTGAGAGGAGAGGAGATATGGTGAGTGGAGAGAAATCTGGTGAGAGGAGAGAAGACCTGGTGAGAGGAGAGAGATCTGGTGAGAGAAGACGATATTTGGTGAGAGGAGAGGAGATCTCTGGTGAGAGGAAAGAATATCTGGTCAGAAGAGAGGAGATCTGGTGATAAGATAGGAGAACTGGTGAAAGGAGAGGAGATCTGGTGAGAAGATAGAAGATCTGGTGAGAGGAGAGAGGATCTGGTGAGAGGAGAGATCTGGTGAGAGGATAGGAGATTTGGCGAGAAGATAGGGTGAGATCTGGTGAGAGGATAATAAATCTGGTGAGAGGGTAGGAAATCTGGTGAGAGGATAGGAGATCTGGTGAGTGGATAGTAGATTTAGTGAGAGCGGAGGAGATCTGGCGAGAGGATAGGAGATCTGGTGAGAGGAGAGGATCTCCTATTATTCCATTCCAACTTACTTATTACACTTGTTTATGCTTATGTAATTTATGTTAATAAAGTTGATAGTCAATTTCATTGAATTTGCAATTGACTTTACATTATAAATTATGTGGGGTCAAAATGACCCCCTTGGTGCTTCTAGGAAGTTTGTTTTCTCGGTACTTCTAGTGTTAATTTGAAATTCAAAAGTTCGTCCTCAATTTAATAATAATTTTCGAAAGTGTTTCTTTTCCTGGACACAGTCCATTACAGTTGATGATCACGTTCCACAAAGAAGAAACCAAATTTCCCTATTGTCTTTCCAAACACAACTAATTTTAGAAAAGTCAACCTCCATACACATTTATCTGATCATAGTTTGAATAATCATCAGAATAAAAATTCTAATCGCGAGGGCGCAATTAATGATGGAATTAGACAGGAAAGACCAATGGCAGAGGTGAAATTCACCAGAAAATAAATGTTTAATGGGAAATGAATTTTCAGCGGAAGATAGTCTGAACTGGTTGGAAGAATAGACCTGTATGCATGAGAGAAATGCAGGTTACTAGAAGACCACTGGGAGATAGTCGTAATAAGTAGGCCTATATAGATGCTATTCCTCTCTCCAACTAATCAAATCGTGCCTTATATTCGCACTTAATTTTGCTGCAGGCAGCCGCTAAAGCTGTTCCACCAGTGGCCGCCAAACCAGCAAATCCCGCAGTACTAAACCCCGCGGCACCGACCGACTGTAGGAAGGCTACAAGACTTCCAGCTCCCACGCCTCCTCCGCTGGCAACAGCCGTTGCTGACATCAGCCAAGAAGCGAGACTACCTGCTGCTACGCCAGCCGATGTGAAACCAGCCGCTGCGACGGCGAGAGGGGCTGCAACAACGGTAGCCACGGCTCCACTGGCCCCCAAAGCGGCAAGCTCTGCGGCGGAACCTACAGTTAGATATTATTTTTTTAAAATAAATGCTATCTATTTAACTTCGAGGTTCCATCGTGCGAAGCCCTTTGCTATACGACAGCGCACATACATTTAATACAAAACAATACAACTGATCTTTAATATCGCCATTCTTACAAAGGTTGCCCCAAGCTCAGAAGTGCACACGCCTCAGTGGCGCAGAAGCAATTATATTGCAGAGCAATTGTGCGCGAAGGACTTGCTCAAGGTCCCTACGCGGCGGCTTGAGGTGGATTCGAACCTGCAGCCCTCCTGCTGCAAGGCACCGAACATACCCCTACACCACCGCGTCCCATGACGCGGATAAATACATACATACAGTGGCCGAGTGGGTTGGTGCCCGCTCGCCGCGCCGGCGCCCCGGGTTCGCTTCCCGGTCGGGTCGGATTATCAGAGATTAATTTCTCGGATCTTTACTGCGGGTGGCTCGGTCGCATTATAAACGTGGAGTACAATACAACACACAATACAACACATCACAATATACTGGGGCGCGGTGGTGTAGGGGTATGTTCGGTGCCTTGCAGCTGGAGGGTTGCGGGTTCGGATCCACCTCAAAGTCGCCGCGTAGGGACCCTGGGCAAGTCCTTCACTCGCAATTGCTCATGCGCTTCGGCGTGAAACTCCGATTCAGCGTTCGCGCAGTAGTCGGGAGCGCCTCTGAATGGGAAATCTGGTTGGGGCGCTACAACAAGTGTTCAAATACAATACAATACAATACAATACAATACATACATACATGCATACATACATACATACATACATACATACATACATACGTACATACATACATACATACATACATACATAAAAAGCACAGAGCTACAGTCCTAAGCTCTCCATTTGCAACCTCATAATGTAACAAAGTTGCGTTTGTATCAAACTTGATTGTCAATAAACGAATATTGTATACATATATATACATATGCATACATACAGGCATACATGCATGCACGCCATGAAAGCATACTCTATAGGCATACATATCAAAGCGTACAGGTCTGTCATTTAGAAACCAGAATATAAGGCAAAAAGAATATTATTAACGGATCTTTAGGATGAAGTACTGGGTCTGACGCATGCAGATATCTATGCCATATGTGACCTGAGTATCGTATAAGTACAAAATCAAGAGTAGGTCGAGAGTGACTATTGGGTCAATTTCATAATTCATTGGAGACAGAAATGCTGTTTTGCTCAAAAATAGATAGGCCTAATCTAAATATCATTAGACACAAAATAGGGCTTTCCAAACATGTTGAAAATATCTTAATTCTTAAAATTTAGAAGAAAAAACTGCAGAATAAGAAGAGAAAGAAAAAGTAAGAAAGTGCACTGAAGGAAAATTTGATGATGACTAGGGAAAAGAAAGGTCTTTTTGTCTGATCTATAGGCTATGTACTGTTCTGGATGCGACATTGTTCAAAACGAGAGCAATATATAAATTTTCTACTGAACTTTAAGAGACTAATTTACAATAAGTAGCCTAATTAAAAGCCGCGGTGCATATAAGAGACTTACATTCGCATCCCTCGTCTTTGGCTGACCCTGGACAAATACACTGCTTTGAGTTACACTGGCATCCTCTGTCTTTGGCAAGCGCTGTACAGATGAGTCCGAGGACAAACAGCAAACGTAAGCTAGGGGCATCCATTATACGTCGTCTTCTTACGTCTCTTCTTGTCCCGTTGAGCGACTCAAATCCAACAGACTCGTCTAAGGCCAACTGAATTCACCTAATGGTAATAATTATTTCCATATGCAAATGATCGTAACTAGCGATACGATCACTTAGACACAGACAACAACCAAAATTACTGGTCGGTATATTTAGATCCCAGGTATTGTAATCAATCAGGTTGGTTTCGCATCAGATGGCGTACTATTTTCCAGATCGGAAAACGGTTTCTGGAAAATGTGTAAAGACACTTTCAGGTAGCGCAGGAGTGCAGAATGCAGATATATATAAAATATATTTTATATATATTATACATATATATGTTTTATTAACTGCAGAGTGGCTTAAGCAAGCATTATAAGAAATTCGGTTTGATGACCCTCTATAGATAAGAAAATCTAAATCAATCAATTGTCTTGAATTTCTGTAGAGGAATTTAAGCTGCAGAGATGTAATATATTATATACGTTCGTAAGATGTTTAGAGAGATTGAATTACTGGTGGCGGCGACTTCCAACGTATAATATATCTACACACACGGTGAAAGTGTGATAAAGGCTAAGTAATAATAAAAAACCTTAGTATCTTAGTATAGCACAAAAAAGAACTGGAGAATTATAGATTATTGTTATATAGTGCATGATTTTTAATTAAACATCTAAATTGTGAGAGACCTGCAGCCGTCTTAATTTCGTGCGGGAGGTTATTCCACATGAATGGACCTTGGTAATTAATAGATAACTTATGAACATTCGTTCTGACAAGAGGATAGGAGTAAGTACAATTACTTCTAGTCACTTTGAGGTGTTTAATAGTGGGAAAGAAAGAGGTAAAGGTTATCGGGAGATTTTTTTATATTTATACATTACTTCACCTATTTGTATACGTGCCTAATTTGATTTAGATTTAGTAGTATAAGTCTCTGAAATAAGTATTTGATGAAGGTCCCTACGCAGTAGTAACCGTCTCAGGGAAGAAGACTCGAACCCGTAGGCTACTGTTAGCGTTACAAGACCTGCGTTCTAACCAAATAGCAACTGTGTCATCATAATAAGCAAAGTAAACAGACACTCGTATAGATCGGCTTCTGCTTCGTAGCATTCATCGATGAAGCTGAAGATTGCACTAACAACAAAGACCTACCAGAGCCAACTGTCGTCGCATTTCAGTTCGTAATCGTCACCGCAACTTACAAGGAATACGCAGGACAGCAGCTTAGTCACGAGCGCTGCGTCAAGTAAGAGAGGTTGTCCAGAGGGCCGAACTTATTTAACTGAACATTAGTTGTTTACAAGCGAACTTCAAGTGAGGAAACTCTAGCCGCGCCTGAACAGTTCTTTCGGGACGTTTTAAGTAGGCT
Organism: Aporrectodea caliginosa; assembly: GCA_020284085.1. Taxonomy (NCBI): domain Eukaryota; kingdom Metazoa; phylum Annelida; class Clitellata; order Crassiclitellata; family Lumbricidae; genus Aporrectodea; species Aporrectodea caliginosa. Next base: position 497,542 of record JACEVL010000150.1, on the reverse strand, counting down.
ACGTTCGTTCACTAGTAAAATGAAATTGGACTTCTTAAGTACGTGTCTTCTTGCACGAACTTCAAACCTCAACAACGTCTACTTAAGACCATCTACATGCGAAAATCAATACAAACCTGAATGTCATTGGCAGTATATATAAAAGTCCTAGTTACCAGATACACAAATAGGTTCACGCATATGCAGGTACCACGCAGGCTGCTAGGATAAGATATGCATACGTGTATGCTTTCAAGATAGATGGAATTGTTATTTCTGTTTGACCTGGTTTTAGTCGCTTTATAATGACAAGAATTCCTTCCGTATAGTGGAAGGACAATTGATAACTAATGAGTCTAAGTGTAACAGTTAACAATTATACAAATGTTGTCTAGATATTAGATAACTAGGCCTAATGATTCAGAATCTATGTCTAATAGTTAACAATCATACAAATATATCTTCTAAACTATGTCATCTTTCGAGTCGATATCTTAACGTTAGATATCTTTTGGATGACCGACGGTTGAGGGTCGTCTAATTTCTTCCCCTCGAACATTTAACCGCGTTGCAAGCAGCAGCCGTAGCTGAAACAATTCCAGCCTTGGCTCCAACACCAAGACCACCTGCCCCGATCGACTGCATCGTGGCTACGACGCCACCAGCGGCCACTCCACCACCGTTGGCAGCTGCTGCAGATGACATCAGCCAGGCTGCATAGCTGCCGGGTGCTATGCCAGCTGCCGTGAATACCGCCAATTCGGTCCAAGAACCTGCAATGTGTAGACATGTAATTGTATTGTATGTATAGATTTGTGTCCAGAAGAATAGGTTGTCTTCTTATCCACCAAAGGCTGCCTCTGTGACTTTCGGACTGATCTTCTGGATATTGATTGACAATCTACAAGTTGTATTTAGTAACTTCTATTGCGTCGGTGTCTAAATACATAAGGCATCAACAGACGGCGCACCAAAACCAAGCCGTAATCAGGTCAATATCCAGAAGATCAGTCCGTAAGACAGAGACACACTGCAGCCTTTGGTGAATAAGCAGACAACCTGTTCCTCTAGACATATTTCCCCATACAATTCACCACTACTTCCGTAAACATGTGTAGACCTGTATATGAGAGTGTGGGTATCGAGAGTTAAAAAGTAATATCCTACTGTTAGACAGTATTAGGAAATGACCTAAAAACGAAAAAACCCTGAGCATGTATTGCATCAGCTAATGCCTCCCATGAAAATTGCTTCATACTCGCTACGCCCCAGAACCACAATAGAATCAAATTTGAGGCAAACTCTCTATCTCGTAAAACATTTGTCACACAGACGCTTTATACTTAAACTTATTTTTTATCTATTAACTATGTACACCAAAATGCGGTTATCAGTTGGTTTTTCAATAAAGAATATACTTACTTATCGAAAGGAGTGAATTAAATTTGGAAATGTATCTGAGTCGGTTGGAAGAGAGACCGTTGTGCGGGAGCGAAAGGAAGAAACGAAGATGAAGAAAAGATCAAAGAATCCCATGAAAATATGACTAATGTAATAATATTCTTTATTGAAACAATCCGGTTGACAAAGCGCATCCGGTTACAGTGTACAGTTATGCAATTAAAACAATTAACAAGAACACAAATGACAGAAGACATAAATCTTAACTACTAACGCAACATTATCTAGACATCTATCATCATGTTATCTAGATAACACTTGTATAATTATTGTTAACTGTTACACATAGAATCATTAGTTATCAATTATCCTTCCACTACAGCCTGCAAAACACGGCGCTAATAGCAGCCTACAAAGCATGTCCGCCTACGGAACTCGATCTCGGTACCTCTCGCTCTCTATGCCAGTGTGTTTTCCAATGCGCTATCGGACCCCCACCATGTATTCATAGAATCGCCAGTGTTCGAAATAGGCTTTCTTTTCGTTTGCCTCTGAATCTTAAAAGACGAAGTATGCTCACTGAAATTACTTGAGAAGTTGTTATGCTCTGCAGAGACTTACATTCGCAGTTTTCATCCTCGGCCATCGCTGTACAGATGAGTCCGAGGACAAACAGCAAACGAAAGGTATGTCCGTCCATCACGTCAGCTTCTTGCGTCTCTTCTTGACCCGTAGAGCGACTAAAATCCGACGAAACCCTCTTCTGCGAAATCAACCCAAGAAACATTGATTGTTTGACATGGAAATTAATCTAATCAGACACAGAAACGAAACATCTCATTGGTTGGTATATTTAGCAGATCTTTTACTGGATAGCAGAAATAGGGGATTCCCCTGTTGGACATGAAACCTCCAGTCAAAACGTTGTTGTGTATCCAGGCAACGCTGGTCTCCCGATGCCATCAATAAAATGCTGAACAATTATTCGCTTGTCGGATTCTGAAATTGCAGAGGACGTAGATGACCCGTGCATAGACTGGTTTCGTTTTCCAGAAACAGATCGTTGTGCTACAGATTCGTGTCTAACAGTATAGCTTAGTGAATCTAATGATGATGACTGATGAATAAACGGTAATATATATATATATATATATATATATATATATATACGCCGGGCCCTATCTTTACCGGCATTGGACATAGACGTTACACCGGTATGTGTAAATGGGGTCCTGTGTTCTTCCAGGCATTGGCATTTACTGCGGATCTGTAATTCGCCCTGAAAAGACTCTGCTGTTGATTAGCATTATCACATTGTAACATTGAAAGCACTTTATATTCTCAGACGTTTCAACAACGACGACGACGATGATGATATTGATGACGATGATGACAACGATGATGACGACAATGATGATGACGACGACGACGATGTTGTTGATGACAATGACTACAATGACATTGATGCTGATGATGATGATGTCACTCTTTGTTTCCTTTATTATGATTATAGTGTTGAGGGGACTGTGATGAAGACATAATCATGAATCCATGATGATGATGATGATGATGATGATGGTGAAGACTATGATTTTGACGACAAAGTCTATGCTTGTATGTATGTATGTATGCATGACATCAAAACACTTAATATAGCGCCTTTCAAATACCTCGCAAAAGCGCTGCACACGTGGACTACTGGTATCTGACTGATCAAAACAAAGGTGCTCTTACGATGACGATGTTCCCCTTGCGTCATCTTCTTCCACTCAGGCGTTCCCTTCTCTCACCAATGCATCTTGAATCACCTGGTGTCATTCCCTCGACAATTAACTCACCTCTGTGGACACAGCGCACACGCTGATAAAGTCCTTATCAACGCGTATAGATAAGAAGCCTTTATCAGGTTCTGCAATCGACAAAACGTCGACCGTGTTTTATTTCCTGTTGCTACGTATCGGGTTTTAAGAGAGGCTGTCGTATCGTGAACTGCCACGTCGGCGTAGTACGTTGTTAAGCATCTGTAGACTTATGGTTACATGATTTATTTATATGAGTTGGTCACTTGAATAGAGTTGGTTACCTGAGTTAAGTTGGATAGAGTTGGGTGTCCGAACGTTGGTTTGTATACTATTAGCAGTTCGTTTCTTTTCTCGCGTCTAATGGCGATAAGATCTTTTGTCGGTCGAAAGATGCTTCTTGTTTCAGCAGCCGTCATCCTTCTGATCGTCTCATCGACTTCATCGGGTGAGAAGGAGGCACCTGGGTCGAAGACGAGGTCCTGCTGCTGGCCGGAACACTTCCAGGCCTGGATCGGACGGTTTGCAGGAATGCCAGCTGGAGGCGCGGGAGAGATCTTCGAGGTCAGTCGGCACACATCATCACTTAGTCATTAGGCCTATTATTAATTAGTTACTTCTAAAGCACCGTTGTCTACTCCACAAGGCATCAAGCAAAGGCTCACAAACATCAAGCCATGATCAGGTCGATATCCAGAGGATCAGACCGTACAGCAGAGAGACAGCCTATAATAATTATGGTCGATATGCAAATTGAAATAGGCCTAAGTTGATAACGAAATGACACGAGCTCCTGAGCTGAACGAACAAATACAACAATAGAACTGTCGATATATAAACATTCGCTAAAAGACGGTGTCTAGAACAAGGAACTCGAGATAAACTGTGATAATGTTGAAATAGGAAAAAACAGGGTCAATTTGTCGATATTTGAAAGACTTGCTTAAGCAATAAGCACAACTGTTTAACAGATCTATAAAAGTTTCACTAAAGACTGAGATTGTTTCTTGAGCTGTCTCTTGAGCAACAGTATAGTTTCTACACCGATCCATATTGTATTGTATTGTATTGTATTGTATTGTATCTATATTTATATAGCGCTTTTCTCAGAATAACTATTCAGAGGCGCTGTCAGCACGTATACATATACATATACTATATATATATATATATATATATATATATATATATATATACGTATACATATACATTATACATATACATATACATATACTATATATACATATACGTATACATATACATTATACATATACATAACTGTATTACATATACTACATGTACTGTACTGCATCTCGACTCGTCGCCCTGAATTCCCTCACCAATGCCGCCGCTCACCGACATGTCATCTGCCTAAGATTCCTTTAAATACTTATCACTCCACAGGCTTTCCAGTCCAAATTAAAATCCCACCTTTCCAAGAAATCCTACCTCAATCCATCCAATCATCAACGAAACAGTTCTTCTATCTCCCCTCTCTGTTCTCTCTGGCAACCGGACTCCGAACTTCACTTGGTATCTCCGGACAACCCCTCTGACTTGGCGCAGCATTTCTTGAACAAGCTTGTACTCTGCGCTCAGCTTTAGAGTAGCGCTTTAGAAATTTGGACAATATGATTTCGATTATAAGTAAGTAAGTAAGTATATTTTTTATTAACCAACTGCTAATCGCACTTTGGTGCACGGAATCTACTAAACAATTAAACAGTGTTAAAGCGTTACGCGTAAATAATAAAATGCTGTTTTTAATCTGTATGTCAATCTCTGCTTGCAGGAGGAACTCTTCGTTGAGCTCGACCTTCCGAGGAACAGGTGGGCGTTCTGGATGAGGGACTACTACGTCACGAATGAATACACCGAGGTCATCTACTCTGAGGATCACAATGCGGTAGAAGACAACAGTCGCGCTCCTTCTGTTCTGTTTAATAATTGTTCTATTCACAATATCAGCTCATTAATGTAATGTAATTGAACATTTATGTGGTGCCCCTTCAAGATGCAACAATAAGACGACTTCTCTTCTCGTTAGAGTTAAGTCTTATAAATAAGGATTCGATGTCACATTGTGTCATTTATGGGAGGCGCTCCTCGTTTCTTCTTCTTTGGCCCTTCATGTGACAGGGGACGAACCCCAAGGTTCTGGACATGGGACCACTCCATGGCGAGACTTAGCATTCAGTTCAATGGTTAGAACAACCTTCAGTGGTTCGTGACAAGAGATGACTGAGCACTAATCATTTGTCCATGGTCGCCGCAAGGAGTCCGCTCACAAGGTTCTAACTTGAAATCGTTGGATAACGGAATAAGCGCTCTACCGAAAAGACCAACGTACCTGGCCTAAACACGAGAATACTAGCTCGTTAGCAGGATCGCAGCCAGGAAACATTGGGGGGGGGGGTAGTTTGGGGGTTTTACCATTGGACATGGTAGTTTTTTTCTACATTTTTATTTTGGATAACAGTAATGCATTTATTTAGTGGGGTTTGAACCCGTAACCCTTCCCCTAAATATGCACATGCTCGCTCACATTACATAGTATTACCGAAAACACTGATGCACATATTCTGACGAAACTTGACTACTGTAACTTAATACGTTATGGTCTTCCTGAATACACACTGCTTCCACTAACTAGAACAATGCATCAGTCTGCGAGACTGTGTCAAGACTTGTACTGAGACCACAGAAAGCCTGCTATTCGTATTTACACTGGCTTCCAGCACATGAGCGTATCGGCTTCAAACTGGCACCCCTCATGTACAAGCGCGTGTAAATCATTTTCCATTCTTTAGTTTATCTTCCGCTTGAAGTTGCGATGCATTGTTGTATTTTCTGCTCTTGTAGCAAACCTATACCATTGGCAGTTTTCAAGGATGCGTAGTGGTTCCAATGGTGAGAAAACGAACGTTGATCCAGCCTTGCATCCCAGGTAGGAACAAGAAGTTTCATATAAACAGAACGGATAAAGCAGGACTTTACAGGACAATTAAGGACACATAAGGACTAAATGCCACCAGTGAGATGGGATGCTAAAACCATCCACAGCTGTCGAGCTATTTCTTTTCGTACGTTCATTATACTGGCGCTTAAATGATGATGATGATGATGATGATGATGATGATGATGATGATGATGATGATGATGATGATGATAATAATAATATCATAATAATAATAATAATATCTTTTCTTTAATCAAGCGCCTGACAAACGCACTGCGCTGTACATTTACATGTTATGACAATTAAACAATTAATATAATAATACTAATAATAATACTAAATTACTAATAATGATAATGATAATAATAATAATAATAATAATAATAATAATAATAATAATAATAATAATAATAACAATAATAATAATAATAATAATAATAATAATAATAATAATAATAATAATAATAATAATAATGATAATGATGACACAATATTGTCGTTGTGGTTGTGTAGAAGACGCGGAGTTCCTGGAGACGCAGAGGATAGGAGAAGGAGCGGATAGTCTTTTGGTCGACGTCTGGAAGTGGGATCTCGACCACATGCACAAGGGGGAGAGGACGAAGACGAGGGTCAATGCCGCCTTCTTCCAAAAGAACTGCTTTCCACACACGGAGATCGCCTGGTGGAGTGCAGAAAATAATTGTATGCGTCTATGATCGTCTGTCTGTCTGCCTGTCTGTCTGTTTGTCTGCCTGTCTATACAGATTGCATATTTGTCTGTCTGTTTTTCTGTCTGTCTGCCTGTCTGTCTGTCTGCCTGTCTGTGTTAGATTGCCTGTTTTTCTGTCTGTCTCCCTGTCTGTGTTAGATTGCCTGTTTTTCTGTCTGTCTCCCTGTCTGTGTTAGATTGCCTGTTTGTCTGTCTGTCTGCCTGTCTGTCTCTCTTTCTGCATGTCTGTCTGTCTGTATTGGATTATCTGTCCATCTTCGTCAAACTGTCTTTGAGTGTTTGTCTGCCTGTATCTTTTGATTTGCTGGTTTGTGCATTCGTGTTCATGTCTGTGTGTCTGCCTATATCTGTCTGTCTGTATGCCGCCTGTCTGTCTGTTTATCTGCCTGTGTTTTTGTATGTCTGCCTGCCTGCCTGCCTGTCTGTGTGTCTGTCGGTCTGCTGTGAGTAATGTGAAATGCCTCTCCCCTGAAAAGCACTGGCAGAAGTCGACATTAATTTTGCTGTCACAGTGAAAAATGTGAGTTTCTCTGCGTGTGTGTCTATTTATCTTTGTATATATCCGTCTCTCTTCGTCTGTATCTGTGCTTGTGCATCGTTCAATTTATTCGTGTCCTCCATCAGGTCTTTTTTTCAGAATGAAAGTCACTAAGCCAATCATGCACAGAGTGGCAAGTTCCCAATACAATTCTAACTGATGCGTGAAACTTGCCAATAGATATCTAACTCATCTGGATTGTCAAACTATTCACTAAAAGAGAAGAGAAAAGAATTGACCCATAATTATGTCAATAATTTACTTGTTATTTTATTATTATTATTATTATTATGTCCATAAATATGTATGATGCATATATTATTAGTTACTCATTTTCTCGAAGTACTAATTATGTACATGATATGATTTAAGAAAATTATCATCGGCATCAGCATCATCATCATCACTCTCGTTATCATTTCAATTCTTACTGTTGTTGTTATTATTGTTATTATTGTTATCATCATCATCATCATCATCATCATCATCATCATCATCATCATCATCATCATCATCATCATCATCATCATCATCATCATCATCATTTTATATTGCTAGATGTTTGCCCGTGCTAAGACGGTTAATGCATTCTAGTTTTGAGAATATATAATGCTGCCATGTAACAAATCTATGAGTTAGCCATATTTTCCGTCTAAGTTACATTAAACTACAATTTACAAAACGGCAATAAATCAATTCAAGCCATAATTATGAATTAGCAAAGAATTACTTCGATGAGGACTTAGTATACGGAGGAACAACTTAACCAGAGAAAGAGCTTTAATATTCGACGATGCAAAGTCGATCAATTCAATCTCAATCTTGAGATTAGTGAGAATATCGTAAGAAGGGCATTAAGAACGAATCAAACAGAAATAACTTCAAAACATAATAAATGTAAGACAAAGGCGCCTTCTAGTGGTGTCTGTTACGTCAGACTCGAGCGACTCCTACCGGTGTCTGGTGCTCACCCGCTTCGAGGGATTCGAGCGCCCTCTAGCCGTGTCTGGTGGTCGCTGGCTAGGCGAGACTCGGTCGCCTCTGTTGCTCGTTTGGTCCGAGGGACTCGAGTCTTCGTGGTGCCTGACCCGAATGTTGACGTGATGATAGATACAAAAACAGACTTTTGTCTTCTTTGATTAGTAATAGTGGTGGTGGTGTTGGTGGCAGTTATGGTCACTGCAATAACTTTTTCATTGATGTGTAAATGTTTTAGTTAACTTTACGACGTATATGACTTTCCTGGATATGAACATCGGCACAGGAGAGGACAGTCCGTTCATAGACCTCAATCGATACTACACGTGCAAGGAGGCAGATGAAATCGTAGGCTACACTTCTCTTCACTCACTCTGTCTGTCGCCGTGTCTGTGTCTTGTCTGAGTGTATGTCCGTCTATAGTTTTGTCTGTCTTTTTCTGTCAATCCTTCTCTCCAGCTGTTCTAATTTCCGCTCCCTCCCTTCCTGTCCCTTCTCCCCTTTACCCCTCTCCCCCTCTCTCTCTCCTCTCTATCTGTCCCTCCCTATCCCCTCTATCTGCCTCTGCCTCTGCCTCTGCCTCTGCCTCTGCCTCTGCCTCTGCCTCTGCCTCTGCCTCTGCCTCTGCCTCTGCCTCTGCCTCTGCCTCTGCCTCTGCCTCTGCCTCTGCCTCTGCCTCTGCCGCTGCCTCTGCCTCTGCCTCTGCCTCTGCCTCTGCCTCTGCCTCTGCCTCTCCCTTTCCCTCTCCCTCTGCATGCCTCTCCCTCTGCCTCTGCCTCTCCTTCTCCCTCTTACTGTGTCCCTCCCCTCCCCTCTCGCTCTCTGTCTCTCTGTCTCTCTGTCTGATTGTCTCTTCTCTTCTCTTCTCTTCTCTTCTCTTCTCTTCTCTTCTCTTCTTTCTCTTCTCTTCTCTTCTCTTCTCTCTTCTCTTCTCTTCTCTTCTCTTCTCTTCTCTTCTCTTCTCTTCTCTTCTCTTCTTTCTCTTCTCTTCTCTTCTCTTCTCTTCTCTTCTCTTCTCTTCTCTTCTCTTCTCTTCTCTTCTCTTCTCTTCTCTTCTCTTCTCTTCTCTTCTCTTCTCTTCTCTTCTCTTCTCTTCTCTTCTCTTCTCTTCTCTTCTCTTCTCTTCTCTTCTCTTTCTCTCAGAATTCAAACAGGATTCAACACACTGTTACTAAGATAAATTCCGGGAAAAGGTACTTTCCTTTCCTTAGTGCGCTAAAACCGAACCATTTTCTTTCAGCCTAAGGACATCCATGCAAGAACATCCGCATGGGCTGAACCCTATTACCTCATGCAGCGTTTTGGCGTGACAACCTATGACCCGGAAGTATATCCTGACGAACCGGAAACAGCCGAAGAAACTTCGAAGAATACGTAACAAGAATCAAATTCGCGGTTTATTACGAAAACCGCTGCGTTCCACTGTCTGTACAAAAGAGTCCGTGGATGCTTGCAGGAGACAGCGCAGAATGGAAATATACTTTATAGAATTTTAAATGCCGAAGTATCTTGGTATTGACGTGGCGCTTTGTAATTGTCGTATTACATAACAATGGAACAGGCTGCCTTAGATTTTCAGTTGATTAATGGTTGTGAAGAATTTAAGCAGGCTATAAAGTAAGAAAGTTCTGAGCTTCTTGCGTTGTTTTCTAAGAAATATCATTTAAACTTATTTACTAAATTAGAAACTGCCTACCAGTTAACTTAACTGCCAAACGCTGATATCGCTTAACTTATTTACTAAATTATGAAATATAATTAAACTTATTTACGAAATTATGAAGCATCATTCAACTCATTTATGAAATTATGAATTACCACTTCACTTAATAAAAAAAATATCTCGATTATTATTTCTATTATGTTGGTATCATGAGTAGTACAAGTGTTTTTGAAAACATTTTATGCAGCGACTGTTGCTTTAGCCTCTCCAATAAAACTAATTGCTAGTTAATTATCTTGGAGAAATAGACTTTGGAGCAGTGAGATCTTTCGCACAGACACCCTCCTCCTATTTTTCATCTTCTTTTTTGCCATGTTCTGATTTGTCATCTTCTTGCTTTAATATCATCTTTTGATTTGTCATCTTCTGAATGGTCATCTTCTTATCCGTCCTTTTCCTATCTATCTCCTGCCTCCGTTTCACAATCCGCATAGTCAGCAGTCGAAGTCTTAAGCATGTTGCAATTGTTTCACACTTAATGGTGTCATCCTCAACATGTGTCATCCTCAACATGTGTCATCCTCAACATGTGTTGTCCTCAACATATGTTGTCCTCAACACATGGTGTCCTGAACATGCGTTGACCTCAACATGTGTTGTCCTCAACATGTGTTGTCCTCAACATATGTTGTCCTCAACACATGGTGTCCTGAACATGCGTTGACCTCAACATGTGTTGTCCTCAACATGTGTCGTCCTCAACATATGTTGTCCTCAACATGTTCTATACTGTCCTCCACGTGTCCTCATCCACAGATGTCCTCTGAATCGATGTTGTCCCTATTCGATGTCCTCCGCCTCTTCTATGCTGTCCTCATTGTCCTCGATCGCTGTCCTCAGCCTCTGGCCTCGCGTCAGTGCTGCTGGCGTGGCGGCATCTAAGAAGGTCAAGATGAAACCCTGGGCGTCTGAGTGGACACGCTGGTGATGGTGGTGGTGGTGGCGGTGGTGGGTGATGTCAGCCTGGCAGTGGTTCGACTGGATGCGACCTACGCCTGGACGCCATCCCCGAGAGGGTCTCGTGGCGGCCAGGCTGCCACTCCCCGCCGTTGTCATCGTCAAGGACCGACGGAGTGGGTCAACGTCCTGGGTCCAGGTGCCCTTCGATGACCTTCCGGATGAATTCCGGTCAGAGTCCGTCATCTGCTGGGTAAGGGCTCGTCCAGTCTCGATCGATGGAGGTCCTCGTCTTCGCCGTCGACAGCAGATGCTGGACAGGAACGAGGAAGCCAGGTGCTTGAGGTCGCTCTGAAACGAAGACAGGTCTGGTCAGGTCAGATAATGAAGACAGGTCAGGGTGAAATTAGGTCAGATCATGTAATATCGAAATCAGGTCAGATCAAGTACGTTTAAGTTAGGTAGAAACGATTTAGAAGAAGAGAAGAGCAGTCGCTTAAGCTAGCCTGAGAGGCAGCCTTGGGTATGAAGTGTTAGCGACTTCATTTTCTTAGCCTTGGCTTATGAGGGCGGTTGGCCAGTCCTCTCTCTCTCTCTCTCTCGACGTCTTCCAACGGCTTTCGATGTTTGTGTCTCTATTTGTCTCACTTTCTCTCACTATATGCCTGATTCAGTCTGGTTGCCCTTGCCTGCCTGTCTGTCTGTCTGTCTATGTTCAGTATGTTGTCTCCCTGTCCCTGTTTATCTTTCTATGTGCCTGTCTATTCTCTGTCTATACGTTTATGTCTTTGTCTGTGATGCTGTCTGTGATGCTGTCTATCTCTGCTTCTATCTGTTTCTGTGTCTCTGTCTATAGTCTGTCTCTCTGTCTCTTTCTCAGTCTGTCTCTCTGTCTCTTTCTCAGTCTGTCTCTGTGTCTCTTTCTCAGTCTGTCTCTGTCTCTGTCTCTTTTTCTCAGTCTGTCTCTCTGTCTCTTTCTCAGTCTGTCTCTCTGTCTCTCTCTCAGTCTGTCTCTCTGTCTCTTTCTCAGTCTGTCTCTGTCTCTTTCTCAGTCTGTCTCCCTGTCTCTTTCTCAGTCTGTCTCTCTGTTTCTTTCTCAGTCTGTCTCTCTGTCTCTTTCTCAGTCTGTCTCTCTGTCTCTTTCTCAGTCTGTCTCTCTGTCTCTTTCTCGGTCTGTCTCTCTGTCTCTTTCTCAGTCTGTCTCTCTGTCTCTTTCTCGGTCTGTCTCTCTGTCTCTTTCTCAGTCTGTCTCCCTGTCTCTTTCTCAGTCTGTCTCCCTGTCTCTTTCTCAGTCTGTCTCTCTGTCTCTTTCTCAGTCTGTCTCTCTGTCTCTTTCTCAGTCTGTCTCTCTGTCTCTTTCTCAGTCTGTCTCTGTCTCTGTCTCTTTCTCAGTCTGTCTCTCTGTCTCTTTCTCAGTCTGTCTCTCTGTCTCTCTCTCAGTCTGTCTCTCTGTCTCTTTCTCAGTCTGTCTCTGTCTCTTTCTTCTCTCCCTGTCTCTTTCTCAGTCTGTCTCTCTGTCTCTTTCTCAGTCTGTCTCTCTGTCTCTTTCTCAGTCTGTCTCTCTGTCTCTTTCTCAGTCTGTCTCTCTGTCTCTTTCTCAGTCTGTCTCTCTGTCTCTTTCTCAGTCTGTCTCTCTGTCTCTTTCTCAGTCTGTCTCTCTGTCTCTTTCTCAGTCTGTCTCCCTGTCTCTTTCTCAGTCTGTCTCCCTGTCTCTTTCTCAGTCTGTCTCTCTGTCTCTTTCTCAGTCTGTCTCTCTGTCTCTTTCTCAGTCTGTCTCTCTGTCTCTTTCTCAGTCTGTCTCTCTGTCTCTTTCTCAGTCTGTCTCTCTGTCTCTTTCTCAGTCTGTCTCCCTGTCTCTTTCTCAGTCTGTCTCTCTGTCTCTTTCTCAGTCTGTCTCTCTGTCTCTTTCTCAGTCTGTCTCTCTGTCTCTTTCTCAGTCTGTCTCTCTGTTTCTTTCTCAGTCTGTCTCTCTGTCTCTTTCTCAGTCTGTCTCTCTGTCTCTTTCTCAGTCTGTCTCTCTGTCTCTTTCTCAGTCTGTCTCTCTGTCTCTTTCTCAGTCTGTCTCTCTGTCTCTTTCTCGGTCTGTCTCTCTGTCTCTTTCTCAGTCTGTCTCCCTGTCTCTTTCTCAGTCTGTCTCCCTGTCTCTTTCTCAGTCTGTCTCTCTGTCTCTTTCTCAGTCTGTCTCTCTGTCTCTTTCTCAGTCTGTCTCTCTGTCTCTTTCTCAGTCTGTCTCTGTCTCTGTCTCTTTCTCAGTCTGTCTCTCTGTCTCTTTCTCAGTCTGTCTCTCTGTCTCTCTCTCAGTCTGTCTCTCTGTCTCTTTCTCAGTCTGTCTCTGTCTCTTTCTCAGTCTGTCTCCCTGTCTCTTTCTCAGTCTGTCTCTCTGTTTCTTTCTCAGTCTGTCTCTCTGTCTCTTTCTCAGTCTGTCTCTCTGTCTCTTTCTCGGTCTGTCTCTCTGTCTCTTTCTCAGTCTGTCTCTCTGTCTCTTTCTCGGTCTGTCTCTCTGTCTCTTTCTCAGTCTGTCTCCCTGTCTCTTTCTCAGTCTGTCTCCCTGTCTCTTTCTCAGTCTGTCTTTCTGTCTCTTTCTCAGTCTGTCTCTCTGTCTCTTTCTCAGTCTGTCTCTCTGTCTCTTTCTCAGTCTGTCTCTCTGTCTCTTTCTCAGTCTGTCTCTCTGTCTCTTTCTCAGTCTGTCTCTCTGTCTCTTTCTCAGTCTGTCTCTCTGTCTCTTTCTCAGTCTGTCTCCCTGTCTCTTTCTCAGTCTGTCTCCCTGTCTCTTTCTCAGTCTGTCTCTCTGTCTCTTTCTCAGTCTGTCTCTCTGTCTCTTTCTCAGTCTGTCTCTCTGTCTCTTTCTCAGTCTGTCTCTCTGTCTCTTTCTCAGTCTGTCTCTCTGTCTCTTTCTCAGTCTGTCTCCCTGTCTCTTTCTCAGTCTGTCTCCCTGTCTCTTTCTCAGTCTGTCTCTCTGTCTCTTTCTCAGTCTGTCTCTCTGTCTCTTTCTCAGTCTGTCTCCCTGTCTCTTTCTCAGTCTGTTTCCCTGTCTCTTTCTCAGTCTGTCACCCTGTCTCTTTCTCAGTCTGTCTTCCTGTCTCTTTCTCAGTCTGTCTCTCTGTCTCTTTCTCAGTCTGTCTCCCTGTCTCTTTCTCAGTCTGTCTCTCTGTTTCTTTCTCAGTCTGTCTCCCTGTCTCTTTCTCAGTCTGTCTCCCTGTCTCTTTCTCAGTCTGTCTCTCTGTCTCTTTCTCAGTCTGTCCCTCTGTCTCTTTCTCAGCCTGTCTCTCTGTCTCTTTCTCAGTCTGTCTCCCTGTCTCTTTCTCAGTCTGTCCCTCTGTCTCTTTCTCAGCCTGTCTCTCTGTCTCTTTCTCAGTCTGTCTCCCTGTCTCTTTCTCAATTCTGTCTCTCTGTCTCTTTCTCTGGCTTCCTTCAGCTCCGTACGTCCTTCGCTCGTCTAATCACTTCCGTCGCATGTGGCGCCAACTGCCGAGACTAAGGTCGATTTATGAGCAGACGACCGTTCAAGCGATTCCCTTTATCCCAACCATCTGCTTCCGGTTGGCCCTGAATCTGGGAGATCTCCACTTCCGCTCTTACTCATCAGTGCTTCCTGTTCGTTTTCCAATCGACTGGACATTTGCGACGCGTCCAAGGCCATCCTCTCACCGTCTCAATAGAAGATAACTGGATGGGGACATGTATTTGGGTGATTAATCACAAACTCTTGTTCTAGATGCAAATTGTGGTAATGAGTTCCCAAGAGCTGTGACGTAGAGAGAACCTAACAATGGTGTACTACATGTAAACGAAGGACGCTACCCCCCCCACACACCCCCGTTATCCACTCGCCAGATACTATTGAAAGCTCTCTTGCGGAACAGTAGACACTCCATCGCAGACTTTTCGATTTCGCCGTTACATAGACAGATGGATGGTTGGATTGATGGATTGGATGAATAGATGGAATGATGGATGGGTGAATGGATGGATGGGATGGATGGATGGATGGATGGATGGATGGATGGATGGATGGATGGATGGATGGATGGATGGATGGATGGATGGATGGATGGATGGATGGATGGATGGATGGATGGATGGATAAACAGAAAGACAGACAGAAAAATAATTAAACGATGCTTGCAACTGACTGCAGAAAGATTTAAACAAATCTACATCCCGGCGGCTATAGAGACAGACAGACAGACAGACAGACAGACAGACAGACAGACAGACAGACAGACAGACAGACAGACAGACAGACAGAGCTGAATTTCACCCTTCTTAGTTGACTCGAAGCCCCCGCCTGAAACGAAGCCAAGACCGAAGACGATCAAGATATTTGCTCATCATACGTCGCCTTAATCTACTTAATCAATCATGTCAAAGACTAATTCTATTCAAGACAGGAAAGTCCTCATTTGACGTCATGTCTCTCACTGGAGGCGGCCTCTGGCGGACAGGAAGTTAGCGTCTCTTGTCTACATCAGTGCTACCACTCCTTGGGATTTTCCCCAAGATCTTGGGATTTTTGGGGTCGACTTGGGATCTGGGGTTTTGCATAGCAATCGTGGGCTTTTTTCTAAAACTAGTTTTTACCGGACTTTCCAACAGTGGCAGCGAATCAGATTAGCTACAGGTTCATATAAATTGTTTGACGGAATTAGTTTAAAATAAACTGTTAAAACAAAAAAGCGACCGAATTTGTTACGATTCAACTAAAAGTTTTATCAGCTTGTCTATGTGATGAATTACTTTTAGCGCAGTAGTCACATGTCATTCTTAGAGCTACAAGTACAATCTCAAATCAGTCCAGAGTGATATTAAGAACCTGAAAACTGAAAAGGAGATTTTTATTTCCTGAAGCCTACTAGTCAGAAACAGGGCTGACGACAGAAATTCCGGGCCCCTAGGCACAGCAGTCACGGGCCCCTAACTATCTTTAGACTTTATGAGAAAAGGGGCCGTTCACATATTATATAACGCTCAAGGGGTAGGTGGGTGGGTTCCTGTTTTGTTAGCGTTATAGGTTTATGGTGGGTGGGGTAGGTTCAAGGTTTCGTTATATAACAAACTTTTTCAGCTTATGCTATTTTGCTTGTTTGTCTGACCATTGGACTTTCACTGTAATATTTTAATAAATATTCTTCATTACTAATTGTGTTTTAGTTACTTACTCACTCAGTGCTTTGCATAATATGGGATGTGGCTAGCTGGTAGGTAGCAGCGCTCTATTTCAAACTATTCGAGGGTGGCCATATTGTTCATTTAGGACGCATTCTCAATCAAGAAATCAATAAATTTCGTTTAATATTCAAAGTATCACACTGACAGGTCGCAACTTGTGACAAGTATAAGGTAACAAAATTGTCTTTAATAGCTCTGAGAGTTAGCCATGAATTAATTGGTTATTATACCATTGACTCAGTTCTGACAGCTACAAGTTGAAAATAAGATAATTAGAATAGTGGTGTTGTAAGTTACGGCAGCTTAAATGAGGTGCATGATGAATGAGCGAATGAGGTGATAAATGAGTGATGTGATGAATGATTTATAAGTAGGGGATAATGTATTTAGTAGTAGTACAAGTTTTCAAATACACGAGATATAAAATGATAATAATAATAATGAAAGTTTCCAGTTGTGTAATACAATAAGGTCCACTGTATGTCTTTGAATGTGCTTATAGACTGGGGGGTAGGGGGGTAGGAAGCATATCTGTTATATAATATAGGGGTGGGGGGTCACAGCTGCTGTTATGTAACGTTATTAGGGGTGGGGGGTAGGCAAAAAATTGAGATTTTTTGTGTTTTATGTAATATGTGAACGGCCCCAAACATGTTTTAAAAACAAACTGAAATAATAATAGTGCAGGTACAACCCTACAAAACTATATTTATATATGCAACTATTGTAGTTTAGTGTCCGTAATATTATATTTTATAAGGCATAAATCATAAACTTTGTATAAATGATTATACTATTTTTCAAAAGTTGATTACGGGGCCAACCCGGGCCCCTAAAAGTCGCCGGGCCCGTGGGATTTTGTCTCCCCTGCCCCCCTCTTGGCGGGCCTGGTCAGAAATTGTCTGTTGCTTGCATATGTTTTATTAATGCAGTCAGCAATACAAATAGCTTTGTAAGCTAAAAAAAATGTTAATTTTAATCGGTGAAAACTTTTTGCGGGGAATGTGATGTCGTCCTGCGGGGATAGGGTGGGGATGGGTAGAAAACCCGCGGGGATGGGCGTGGATGGGGAAAACTTACTTGTTGCGGGGCAGGGATGGGGACGAGATTGTCTTCCCGCGTCACTCTTTACACCTCACTGATCCCATCCCCGGGTGACATAAAGGACCAGCCTTCAGACAGAGAACTCATCATATATATATAATATATATATATAATATATATATATAATATATATATACATATATATATAATACACGGGGCAAAGGGCTCTCTGGACGATGGCGTAGACAGGCCATGGAAGAGGAGGCTCCATTCGGATTAATGGCTACGGTGGCACCAAAGTGCCATCTCGACTCGCAAGAGTTCGATCGAGCGACGACGATATATGGGAAGGGAAGACATGCAACGTCACACCCATGGATACGATGAAGCCTTGATGACGACACTTGCATCCAATAGAGACCAATAAATGGAAACATCTATTTCGGGACATGCGCGTCTCAAAGAGCCTCGGACAGAAAGATAGACAAACAGTTAAAAGGTCAGGCAGGCAGACAAGACAGACCAGATAGCAAATACATAGACAGACAGATAGAGAGACAGATAGATAGATAGATAGACAGACAGACGGATAGTAAGAAAACGAGTGAACAGACCAGTAGGCAATCAGACGACCGAGACATACAGACACATATATAGACAGACAAAGTGGACTGACAGGCAGACAGGCAGATAAAGACACATACAGAGAGAGAGAGAGAGCGATACAAACACAGAGCAAGACAAAAAAATCGGTAGATGCACTGGGCAGACAGGCATCCATCCATCCATCCATCCATCCATCCATCCATCCATCCATCCATCCATCCATCCATCCATCCATCCATCCATCCATCCATCCATCCATCCATCCATCCATCGTCCGTCCATCCATCCATCCATCTATCTATCTATCCATCAATCCATCCATCCATCCATCCGTCTGTCTGTCTCGTCTGGTCCGTCCGTCAAGTCTGTCCGTCCATCCATTCATTCATCCATCCATCCATCCATCCATCCATCTATCCGTCCATCCATCTATCCATCCGTCCGTCCGTCCGTCCGTCCGTCCGTCACGTCCGTCCTTCCGTCCGTCCGTCCGTCCGTCCGTCCGTCCGTCCATCCATCCATCCATCCATCCATCCTTCCATCCATCTGTCCGTCTGTCCATCCATCCATCCATCCATCCATCCATCCATCCATCCATCCATCCATCCATCCATCCATCCATCCATCCATCCATCCATCCATCCATCCATCCATCCATCCATCCATCCAACCATCGATCCATCTATCCATCCATCCATCCATCCATCCATCCATCTCTCCATGAGCCTCCGCTGGTTATCCCTCGCAGACCCCATTGCCCTTATGAATCTTGATAGGGATCGATTGAAGAAGAGGTAATTGACATTGAGTAGGCGTCATACTTCGCAAGAATCAAAACGTATGCTACATTCCGAACTGACAGCACGCGGTTTGATTTTCTCTTCACCCTTCAAACCTCCAAATAAGACGTCATTAAGAGACAGACAGACAAACAAACAGACAGACAGGCAGACGCAAAGAGACGCGCGCGCATGCATGTATACGTACAGATACAAGCGCATACGTGCATGCATGCATACTTACACGCATATAAGCACGTATAGAAAAGAAGAGAAGTACACAGGAAGAGATACAGAGAGAGACAAAAAAGGAGTAGAGCGTAGGCCTATGTCTTTGATTTGCACCGCTGACTGTGCTGTCGTCCGATGCCATCTTGCATTTCCGGTCTGTGACGACGAAAAATCCAGAAATAGACGGATGAGTGGTTGGAAGGATAGGTTAATGTATGGATGGAGTGGATCTGGGTGGGTCAGTGGGAGGGTGGGTCAGTGGGAGGGTGGGTGGGTGGGTTGGTGGACAGGTCGATGGATGGATGGATGGGTGGGTGCATGGGTGGGTGGCACTGGGTGCATGGATGGATGGATGGATGGGTGGATGATCACGATCTACCAGCGCTGCATGGATGGATTGGATGAATAGATGGACAAATGGATTGATTGATGAATAATCGGAGGAATGGATGGGTGGGTGAGTGGGTGGATTGATGGATGGATGGACAAACATATATACACGTAGAAACAGAAACAGATAGACAGATAGACAGAATGACAGACAGAAATACAAAAGTATACAGACAGCAGGACGGCTGGATCGACAGTGCATGGACTGCATCAGTATGTCTCTGCGGTGCTGGTAGTTCGTGATCATACAAGTTGACAGAGAGTGACTGGACCTAACTGAAAATCAGCATATAGATTGGAAAAACAGTCATCTGATCGTCTGCGGTCCCAATTTCTATTCGTCGAGAAAAATCCATTAGCTGATTACTGTATGGCATACACACATATCTCCAGATTTAGCCATGGATTCCAGGGTATGCGATGGAAGCCAATCACCCGCTTTTGTTAGAATGCCAGACAAGCCATACAAGGCTGAAGAGATAGATATAAATACCAATTTCTCAGAGCCCACACAACTGCGTTTGCAGACCAGCTTTCCACCGGCGATGTGTATATATATCAAATGAATTCCTCAGGAGCCAGGCTGCTTGGTCTATTTCAATGCCAGGTCAGATTCCGAGGGGGTTAAGCCGAGGAGATAGCAGTGTTGTATCAATTACATTGCAAATGTAATTCAATTATCATTGTAATTACATGCTTGTAAATGTAATTGAATTACAATTACATTTTGATTGTAATTAAATTACCAATTACTTTTAAATTATTCCTTAAAATTGGCACATGATTTAACAAATTTCGATTATTTTTAAATTACTGTAATATATTTTTAACTAAAACATCCAATGGGCCAGACCTGTAAATTGTAATAATTATAAACATTCAATGGTATTATAAGTTTGCCAGATGTCCAACATACTATTTACAACTATGATCCATTAAAACAAGTTTAGAGTTTATTTGATTTTTAGGAGTAGAAGTTTAAAAAATGATAGTCTGTTAGAGAACTTAGTTTATTGCGCCTTGGTGAGTGAGTCAATTCGTCCAGCAGCGATAAAGAGACGCTCAACTGGAGCTGAAGGTGGAAGCTCTGTTTTCTGTTACGGTAGGCAGCCGCAGTCAGCTAGTTAAGAATGACTGCGTGGATAGTCTGATAATGATGGTCAGCCCTTGCCCTTGGGGTCTATCAAAGTGTGTTGTAAGATTGTAAGAGGGGTGTAAGGAGAGAATAATATTGACAATTATGTTGCCAAGCAAACATAATGCAGAGCAGTTTATTCAATTAAACGGATGACCTGGGTCAATCCGGCAGGTTGGCATCTTTGCTGACTTTATGAAAGTAATTTGTAATTTACACTTCATTCAATTACAAATTACATGCAATATTGTAATTGAAATACAATTACTGGACTTAAAATGTAATTCAATTACAATTACAATTACGGAACTTGTAATTCAATTACGTACTTCAATTACATGTATTTCAATTACTGAACAACACTGGGAGATAGCCTGATGCTACCAGGTAAAAATACGATCCCTAGCGGATTTTTGTAACGTCAAAGTGAAACCTCCCATTTCAATTCGGGGCATGCCACCGAGTTGATTCGAAACCGGTTTTTTAAAAGGACTTCGCATAGAAATTCAAACAGGGCATATCCGGACTGGCCTCTTCATCTGCCCCTTGTTCACATGCATAGCAAAGCTGCCCATCATGCTAGTCTCGGCGCCGTCACACATGTTGTTTACTAAACATGTAGCACGAGTTTCCTTACTTAACATCGACAGAAGATCGCTCGAACGCTTCCAGAGGAAAATGCAACGGATGCAGTTCCACTCATCCGACATCGAGCCACTAACGGTGATGGTGGAGGTCGCTGATCAGCGCGAGTCTGTTGAGGGCGGTGCTAGAAAATGACGCGCACGTCTTTCCGCCCTCTTCCCGTCCACCGCTCAGCGTCATTACAACATGCGCCCCAGGTCTCACCCCTTCCAACTTCCCATAAAAGACGACAGAAATTTCATACCAAGAATTCTTTATAAAATACGGTAGCATACATACGCTAGTTTAAGCCTTTTAACGAACGGTAAAGTACCCATTAGCAACTGTACCCCATAAGTTAGATTTGTCTGCCTTTCTATTATGTAACTCGCTGCGGTTTGTCAGTCTGTTCCATTAAACGAAGATATATATATATATATATATATATATATATATATATATATATCTGTGACGTTGTGACCCGCCATAGGAAATGCGGGTCGAACTGCTGATACCCTGAAACCACCTGTTCTTCCTTTGCCCCACTCGCTCTGCTCCTATTCCAAACACCATCCACCGTTTGTCTGTCTACCTGCCTAAGCCATCATGATTTTCTACCGAAGCTGACCATACCTGTCTCCATAGATGTAGCTTTGTATTATGACGGCGGTGACCCCAGTCACTAACACTTCTAAAACTGGTGATGGTGGCAGGCACCACCACTAATTGACCCCTTGCAGTTTGGAAAGTTGTAACGTTTCGTTGGTTGCCAGTGATTCACTGCTGCCTTGATTCACCCTCTGACTCGATGCAGCGCTCGTGAATAAGCTGGTGCCCTGCGCTTAGCATCTCAATGGCGCTTTAGAAGTCTGGAGATTACGATTACGATTACGACCGTTGTTTAGCCTCTATCGTTGTCAACAGAGTAGCTGTGAAACAGAATCTAAACGAGTACTTTGTAATCGGCAAGTGATCTTAAAGTGGCAATTAGTATTTAGGGAGGGAAGGGGAGGACAAGGGAGAGGGAAGGGGAGGGGATTGGTGACCACAACTCTGTTGGGCAAAACAACGCTTTTTGTCTGATCCTGTCTCACCCATAATTTGTTTCTGATTGCGCACCTGTGAATACGTTGTTTTCAAAACGCCTTTGCAGACTCCGCTAACGATTGTTTTATTCTTCCGGGCTCACGCGGAGGAAGACTTCCGCAGAAGAAAAATCCTCAGCTACATCAGGTGCTCGTAGAGAATGAGAATGATGTGCGTACATTCAAGAGTATACGGTGAAATATGACGAGTCCATTAATTATTAACTTTTGAGCCCAGGTTAATCCAGGTAAGGAAAGGCACAGTTGGGTACTGGGTAGGTAAGTCAAGGCTAAGTATATGGTCAGAAAAGAAAGGTAGGGAGGTAATGTACTAGAAGACGAAGTAAAGCAAGTTTAAGCAGGATATATGGAATAGTGAAGTAAGGCAGAGAAGATTAAAGTATAGCTAGGTACTATAAGGTATAAGGTAAGGTATAACAAGGATACTATAGTACTTATTTATTATATACGGTACGCTGCGAGTCTGGGCAAAGGTGAGTGAACGGGGGGGGGGACGCAGGTAGCCAGAGTGTTGAGTGGGAAGAAGATGACAGCTAGGTCGCGACATTTGTGTCTCTTGTTTACAATTAAATTTTAGTTGTTTGGACCTTTGTCTGCCTCAGTGACATTTGCCTCGTCCGAAAACATGTTGTGATGAATTTTTTGGTTCTTCTGAGTGTTCTAAGAGGCTAAGCCTTTTCGTTTTCTAATCTCGAATAATCGCATCAGAATAATCCAATAAACAATCCGCGACATGCTATCTGTATCTTCGGCTAAAACTCGAAAATGTCAGGCAGCACAATTACATTTCTCTCAAGACTCTTTTTACAATAGCTGTGTTGGGGCCTTCATTCTCTGTCCATCGTGATTAGGGATTCGAACCTCCTACATATGCAGTCGTGAGTCTTCCCTGGTCTTGATACAACAGCTAATCCCTCTGTGCAGGGGCTTAACTTTGCCCCACGGTGTGGTGGTGGTGGTGGTGGTGTATGGTGGTGGTGTATGGTGGGGGTGGGGTGGGTGGGTGGGTGGTGGTGGTGGTGGTGGTGGTGGATGGGTGGTGGTGGTCAGTTTACACAAACTTGATATTATACTGTCAACTATAACGAGATGGATGACGTCAACTGAAACCGATGTATTGTATTGTATCCAATCGCATTGTCTAATAGTGTTGAATTGCCTTCTACTGAATAGTATCCTATTGTATTGCGTATTGTATTTTAATGCATTTTATTGTATTTGTATCCAATCGTATTGAATTGTCTTCTATCGAATATCATCCTAGCTTATTGTATTGTTTCGCATTGTATCCTATCGTATTGTATTGCATTCTATTGCACTGTATCGTTTCCAATAGTATTGTATTGAATAGCATCCTATCGTCTTGTATAATTGTATTGCATTATATTGTATTGTATCGTATCCAATAGTGTTGAATTGTCTTCTATTGAATAGCATCCTATCGTATTGTATTGTATCGTAGTGAGTTTACCCTGAATGCATCGTTTAGGAATCCGTAGATGATTGGATTGACGAAGCTGTTGGACATTGCCAGCCAGTGAACCATCATGAAGACAGCAAAGCGTCGGTCGTCCGCATCCCCATCCTCCTCTTCGTCAAGTTCTGCCTCTGCAACCGTGGTGTCGTTGTCGTGCGCGAGTGGAATCCGGTCGAGGTCCTGATGGATGTTGAAGAGATGCAGAGGCAGCCAACAGACGCCAAACATCGTCACCACCGTCACGAGCATCTTCACGATCTTAACAGAAGCACAGGTAAGCTATAAGGTAAGATATGGAAGGTATGGTAAGGAAAGGTAAAGAAGACACGGGAAGGAAAGTGAGGTAAGGTTAGGCAAAATGAGGTAAGGTGAATTTTCATGTATTGCATAAATTGTTACCACCGATCAAGCAATCGCGCTACTCCCTGCGGCCACGGTCCCATAACCGTGAGCTTCCCATTTTTGACAACCTGACTCAGAAATGCTTCCTTGCCCGGATGCTATGCAAATAAACTATGTTTTCCCTAGATCTGGCTATTTAAACCCTTCATTTTCCCCTATGACTAGCCCTAGCTCTTCTTCCTCTATGTTTCCCTGCTGTGCAATAAAGCCTCTCCTTCAATTCTTTGGTTGTATAGACTATAATTTTTTTTTATTTGTTTGAATGTATTAATCTTGTCATGTACAGTGCTGTGCGTTTGCTAGTGCTTCTCAATAAAGGATATACTTACTTACTTACTTACTTACTTACTTACTTACTTACTTACTTACTTACTTACTTACTTACTTACTTGTATTGAGGTAAGGTAAAGGAAAGTTATGCAGGTAAAGTATTTAAGGTAGGCTAAAGATGAGGCAAGCTGAGATTAGATAAACTGGGTAAGGCAAAGTCAGGTGAGATGTTGCAAAGTAAGATACGGTAATGTAATATAATGTAACAGAATACTTGTATAGCGCGTCTTAAGAGCCTCTCAGTGTACAGATGGAAAAAGATGTGTCTGCATAATGTTCGAGAAAAAGCAATATAGTCCGCAATAAGTGGAATAAATTTAAATAAATGACACACCGATAAGCACGTTCGGTGCTTACACGCCTGTGAGGTTCGCCAATTAAGTTAGACAAGGCCAGTCAGGAAATGGTCAAATTAAACAAGGCAGCAATGTAAGATGCGTAAAGGTAAGGTACCGGTAAGCTAAATAAAGCTCTTTTAGGATGAAAGCCACTTACGATGCGTTTTAATGTCATTTACGTTGCACTTAACGTCGCTCGTGTGGCAGTCATTGAGTTTCGAATTCTGCTTTTATTAGGTTTCTGCTGTTTGTATGAAATCACATTGCTTGCCATTTTTTACTCATGTTCGTCGAAGTGCGATGAAATGGAGTTGTGACGGAATGAATGCCACTTCCATTAACCGAAGTGATCCGTGTTTATGTTGGAGTTTGCGTATCTGTCCACTATGCAGTGGGAAGGGAAGCAGAAGAATCTTCTCTAAGTATAATTATATAAAGTGGCTGATGGCAGACATTAGACGATAATGTGAATATACCGATCAGACACGGTGTCCAGATAACAGACCTCAACCCTAGTTATAGACAGGGCTTTTTTTAGCGTGCAGTTCTACACAAAATGTGCAGTTGGAAATCAATTAGTGCAACTGTAAAAGCAATTTTGTGCAGTGAAAAATTGTGACTACCCCCCCCCCGGTCGTCAACTTTTTAAAGAGGTTATGCAGTTCTAAAAATTCCTTAAAAAAAGCCCTGGTTATAGAGAGTAATGTGTCCGAGAATAGTTCCTTTGGCTGTAAGTGTGTGCGAGAGGGACTTTCAAACGTTTTTGCTTACAAATGACCTTCGAGGCTTTCAGACTGTTAAGGAGTTCCTTAAAGAGATACATGCACTTGAAAAGGCACCATAGCAATTTTCATTTAAGATACATACATACATACATTCATGCATATATACATACCTACATTATAATACATATACACATACATACATTCATACATACATACATACATACATACATACATACATTCATGCATATATACATACCTACATTATAATACATATACACATACATACATTCATACATACATACATACATACATACATACATACATACATTCATGCATATATACATACCTACATTATAATACATATACACATACATACATACATACATACATACATACATACATACATACATACATACATACATACATATATACATACATTCATGCATTCATGCATGCAAATATGCATACATACATATATACATAAATACATGCGTACATTCATGCATGCATATATACATGTATACATACATAAGTGCATACATACAATGTTATGCACATACAAACTTTTGTCATTCCGGGGAAATCCCTGCATTTTCCTTGACGTCTTTTTCATTCTTAGGGAAAACCAACTGATTTTTCCGTCCTCCTAATATCCGCAAGATTACGCCAACGTTGCATCATGCACATGCGCCCGGAGTTCTCACGCATCTAAGGCACTTTAATGCATTTAGTCAGAAATATACCGGAGTGTCTCGCTGTCACCAGACCTCATTTACTGAGCGCACAACGAGCCATCTGGTCATTTTATAGTGACCGGATGGACACGCTTAACGGACGGACACACACTGAGCTGGCTTTCCTGGACATACACACAGTCATCAATCTCCTGCTCGTGAGAAGAATACAAAGATGCTGAGCGGCTACAGCGGCAGGAGCCTGCAGACTTTGCGGCCAAGATGAAACGGTCGGCAGCCATTGATGTCGGAATGTCCCTTCAACGTACATCAACGGTTGCTGTGCAGAAACTAACGACCATCGCGAGCAAACACTTGTGTGACTTGAAGGCGTGGAATGTCTGCGGTCAGTGCCCATACAATGCCGCCATTACACACAAGCTATTTCTTCGAAATCGTTATTTAAGCTGGCTAAGCCATTCGCTTACTTCAGTCCTCTATTCATTCATTCATTCATTCATTCATTCATTCATTCATTCATTCATTCATTCATTCATTCATTCATTCATTCATTCATTCATTCGTTCGTTCGTTCGTTGATTCATTGTTTCATTAATTGATTCAGTCAGACATTGAGACCATTTATATAGCGCCTCTTAAAGACGTCTACTCTGAGGCGCTCCCAGGCCAAACCCTTTCGCAAGAGAATAGCTAGCTTTAAATATACTATAGCTATTACCACAATAATGCTATACTATATAACGCCAATAGATAGCTATCATACCACACAACATACCATACAACATACCATACAACATACCATACAACATACCATACGACAACTAATATAAATGCATTACGCAAAACGCCTGCATGTCCTACATTTATAATAGTGCACAATAAATGTAATTACCAGACAGTCTTGTCAAGTTATTATTATTCATTTATTAAGCGCCACTATCTAATGACTAAGCATCAAACGATGGCGCTGTCCCAGTTTTGAGTAAAAAAACTAGCTCAATGTCTGTATACAGTAACCGTCTCAGAGGAGGAGGAAGCTCAAGCCCCTTACTAACCGCGTTACAAAGCGAGCGAGCGCTCTTACAAATCGGAAATCCAGTCTCTAAACGGGCCACAATAAATGTCGACTTTATGGGCCGCAGTAAATGTGTTTTACTTCGAGACAATTCATTCTAAATGAACAGGTGGTCGAAGTAATGTCGCCCTCAGTGCTGCACGGATTGTGCTTTACTGCATGCAATTTTGTCTGGTTGTATAACACGCAAAGCCACAGCAACGCCTGGAAAATGGACGACACTGATTGTACTTTACGACTAGGCATTTATTGTTAATTGCCAAAGCAACAACTATGTCTTCCTACTTTATACACAGTTGCTGTAGCAAGCCGTAATTCAGCCTAAAGAACCACACACGTAGTCACGTACACGTACACACACGCACGCATATGTACATTTCTATGCATTTATATTAAATATTTATATATTTCCGGCGGCCAAATATAGAGGAAAGGCGTTCGAGTAAGGATTATCATGATCTATGGCATCGAAGGCGGCAGACATGTCGAAAAGACACAGACAAGAGACTTGTTGGTAACGATGCCATGACAGGTGTGATGTACAGCGAGGTATGGAGTACGTGTTGCAGTGGAGTGATGTATGGTGTAGGCAGATTGGTTGCAATTTAGCAGGTTGTTAGAGGTAAGGGAGCCAGTGAAGCGAGAGAGGACTTTAGACAGAAATGACAGATTTGAAATCTGAATTGGAAGTTAGAAAGGAATTCCTTATTTAGGAATGTTTTTCATAATTCATATAAATTTAAATATATACATATATATTAACTAAACTATGTATAAACCACTGCTCAATATATATACAGTATATATATATATATGTATATATATATGTACATATTGAGAAGTGGTTCATATATTTTAGCATAGTTTTTTAGAGGTAGAAACAGTTTGGCTCGGAAAACATTCATAATGCGGATGATTTACGATGTTGTTTAACGCCAGGGATAGTTGGCTTATTTCGACTTTTATGGTATGTTAGGCTTACCTAAACCACAAAAGTGACTGCTTTGTAAACCAAAATGCGGTTAGCAATTGGTATAATAAAGGATACACTTACTTACTTACTTACTTACTTGCTTGCTTGCTTACTTACTTACTTACTTACTTACTTACTTACTTACTTACTTACTTACTTACTTACTTACTTACTTAAGTAAATGAGTGATTTGTGAGTTAAACTCCGACAGCTCTAACTATACAGCAAACGTAAATGTAAAGGTTTTTCTATAACGACCGTGTGTTCTCGACATGCTAGGTTTTAAATAAATTGATCGGGTGAGATCCTCCTTCAGCACCGCTTCCTGCTTGACTGGGTGCCACACCCCTTAAGGTCACCGTATCAGAGCGACCGATTATGGCCTCATTGACCCTGCTCATTTCTCGTTGGACTGATCGGGTAAGATCCTCGCCACAGCTGCCCGTTTGAATGGACGCCAAGCCATTTAGGGTTCATAAGTCATATATATATATATATATATATATATATATATATATATATATATATATAAAGGACCGTGCTAGCCCGAGATTCAAATCCTTTAAATAAGTCGCCATCGGTATGCAAACCGGCATCCTGACGCACAGCCGCACAAGGGACGTATTCGCTTTAAGCAATGTATAGCCGAACGGGAGAGTCGATAGAAGAATGACCGATTGGCAGTTTTTGCCATTTTCCGATTCCGGATAGTTTCCGGATATTTGGTCTGCTTTTCCGGTCGAATCCGGAATCGATCCGATTAATGAGCAATATTTAATTTCATTCGCAAAGATACTATAATAATCAAAGCTAAACCAAAAGATTAATTCAACCGAGAGTTTATTCACTGAACTATTTCCTTCTTTTCACACGGACTTTCAATGACAGAGATTAAAGATTACGCAGGGGATCGCCAAAACAGATTACTATTTTTGTATTAATGAAAGAAGAAATTGTTTTTGGTCAAAAATATTACTTAGATCTAATTGGTATTTGGATCGCAAGTTCTTGGATACTCATATTCCGATTAATACCGCTTAGTGCAAAATCCGGACCGAACCGATTACCCATCCCTATAATAGTGGCTTATTTGGCTGGGTGGCCGTATACGCAACTTCAGGGTATCGACTTTTCCCAACTTACCTTGCTCTTTCCTCACATAACCTTTTCCGTCGCAGTTCGTGATCTGGGGCTTACTCTTGACTCTGAGCTTACTTTGTCTCAACATGTGAACCTGGTTGCACGAAGTTGTTATTATCAACTTCGTCAGCTTCGAGTGGTCTCTCGCTCTCTCTCATGATGCGGTCGTGGTGCTTGTTCACGCCTTTGTTACCAGTCGAATTGACAACTGTTGCTCCCTACTTGCTGGCCTCCCTCTTGGGGTTCTGGGGCGACTAGATCGAGATCTACGATCGGCTGCTCGTCTCATTGGACGACTTCCTAAGTTCTCTAGCTAGCGCTCCTGTCTCTGCATACATACGTGATGTGTTGCACTGGCTGCCTATCTCTCAGCGGATCTCATACCGCACTGCTGCTGTAGTTTCTCGCTGCGTTCTTGGCTGTGCTCCATCTTACTTGCGTTATCTTTGCCGCCCAGTGTCCGACGTTGCAGCGCGTCGGGCACTTCGTTCTACGACGAGGGGTGAGCTCCTAGTTCCACGGGCACGCTTGGCTATTAAGCAGCGCCGTGCTTTTTCGGTTGTGGGACCTTCCACCTGGAATGACCTCCCGCTTAAGCTCCGCTCTTTACTTGTGAGCCAACCGGCAGGGTTCTACAAGTCCCTCAAGTCTTTTTTTCTTTAGTCGTGGCTGGGCCGGGAGCGCTTCTGAGTAGCTTCTTGAAGAGGCGCTATAGAAATGCTCTGAATGAATGAATGAATGAATGAGTGGAAATGTTCCTACATAAAGAGTGAACCTTCAGCCGGCAATTACAGTTTGACTCTGACCGAGTCTCATGAGACTTAGTATGTGCCTGTATCTCATCGTAAAGCATTCTATTGATGTTTTCCAGGGAAGTCTTCAGTCTTTGATTCCCTGGTGTACGCCATCTTCAGCGCGTGCTAACAGGTACAAACGCACTAGATCACGCCAACTATGACATTACACGAACACGCACGCACTCATACATGTATATATAGTATACATATCACATATATATACTGTAATATTACGATATATATATATATATATATAGGCTATAGCATGTTTATTGCCGGGTCGTTAGGTCTATAGGGATGCACTTGGTACGCTGAGATTTGTTCATTCAGGAGCAGAAGAAAAGAAATCAATGCAAAGACCTTAATAATCGTTGATTAATCGTTAACTCGATTCCGCAATGCATGCTTCCCCATACAAAGGTCGTCTGCGGTTCCAATTAAGTCGCTCTTAAAGGTCATGGATTAAACCGACAATTTCTAGTGCAGTCTAAGACTTTGACCTTAAAGCATTTCTGCATCTCTCTGTGTGTTTCTGTGTGTGTCTCGCTACCTCTGTCTGTCTTTCTCTCTATGTCTATCTGTTTCTGGCAATGTCTCTCTGTCTCTATTTCTCATAGTCCTGCAGCTCTTCCTCTTCTATCCTCCGTTGACAAAGGACTGTATACGTACAATCATTGCCCGTCTCTAAGCTAAGCAGGTGACAACAAGTGTGTTGCAATCAAACCCACGTATTTCCCGTAACAATATATCATAGTGATCTGCTCCGTGTGTGTGTGTGTGTGTGTGTGTGTGTGTGGTGTGTGTGTATGTGTGTGTATGTGTGTGTGTGTGTGGAGTGTGTGGATGTGTGTAGCATTCCCATATATACATATACACACATTGTGTTAAGATTTAGATAAAATAAATATTATGATTGTTTAATATACATGTACGTTCGATGATTCCACATCATAAATTTCCATGGTACACCCATAACTAAGTTGCATATGTGTGGACAGATCCCATTTATTGTTTTCTTTTTATTTATACAGCGTCCGCCGTCGAATACCTACACTTCCTAACAGGCCCCTTCTTAGCGGGACTAGTCCCTTTTGCCTTTTGTTCTCACTGACAACAACATCCAATTATGTTTTGTAACTACCTGTAAACATACAATCTTGTGCTATGCTGCTACTCGTTTCTATTTTTCGTACTTTATTTCACCTGATTGTGTGATTTGTTTTTGTTGTTGATTTGGGATCAATAAATTGAATTGAATTGAATTGATCTGCCTGTATTTATATATATATATATATATATATATATATATATATATATGAACAGGTCACTGTAGAATATATTTACATGTTACAGTGCTTGATGAAAGTACTTTCGAACATGAAGATATCGGATGTGCTATTCCGATGAAAGCATTGCTTCTAGGCGTCAACCGAAAGTAGTTTCTAGAGGCGCCATAGAAGCAGGTTAAGTGCTGGTTCTGGATGCAATTAAACACCCTTGGATGGAAGCTGCGGTGCCTCTCCTTTGCATAAACAAGTCGCTCACCCTTTTATCCCTCAGACGGAAAATATGTAGCGGAGAAATTAGTCAGAAGCAGCGCTATATAAAGCTAGCGATTCCATCCATTAGTGCATTTCAAGGCTCTTTTTAACCGGCGACTAATGCAAATACGCTGGTTTTCTTCGATATTTTTACCACTTTGCAGAGGATTGCTAATGGTAGCATTGTTATGGTCATGCTGTTGTTGTTGTTGTTGGTGGCGGTGGTGGTGATGATGGTGATGGTGATGATGATGATGAGGAGGAGGAGGAGGAGGAGGAGGATTATGATGCTGAAGATGATGATGATCATGTTGTTGTTATTGTTTTGTTGTTGTTTTTTTGAATGATGATGATGATGATGATGATGATGACAATGATAATGACGATGAAGGGAAGTGTCACCTTGATAAAAAAAATCGAACGATGATAATGATGAAAACGATGACGAGATGATGAGGATGATGAAGAGGAGGAGCAAGAAGAAAAAGGAGGAGGGAAAGTGAATGAGGAGGAGTATGTGGAGGAGGAAAAGAGGAGATGGGGGAAGAAAGAAAAGAATAAAACTGAGACGAGAAGGCATGAATGGTAGATGAGGAGCGAATGAGATCGACGATGACCTTCGAAGATCGATGATGACCTTCGAAGATCGATGATGACCTTCGAAGATCGATGATGACCTTCGAAGATCGATGATGACCTTCGAAGATCGATGATGACCTTCGAAGATCGATGATGACCTTCGAAGATCGATGATGACCTTCGAAGATCGATGATGACGTGATTACCTCTTAGTTGACCTGACTGACCTGACCTAGCTAAGTCGTGGTTTCGGCGAATCGAAACCTCTGTTACGAGAAAATCAAGGACTCTGTTATGTTGTGTCATCTTCACCGTTCTGGTTATAAATACGCTTTGCATAGATTTTTTTAATAAGATTAATCAAACTAAGAGCCTTTCTTCGCTGTCTCTGTACGATAGACACGATCACCCACGTGCTAAGCAGCATCTAAGTCCCTCGAAGATTAGCCTGCCGCTCGGATAGCACCGCTGCCATCAAATACTGAAAAGAAGACAAGGCAGTCGTCGTCAAAAGCCTTTTTCAGTATAGGAGAGTTGATTCTTCGTGGGACCAAATGACAGGCAGAGTTAATTATTCCTACGGCGAATTGAATGAATTGTTGATTCTTCCTTGGACAAATTGAATGGGAAGTTGATTCTTCCTATAGGGCAAATTGAGTGGGGGGGAGATGATTCCTTCTGGAAAGAAATGACTTCCGGAGTGAAACATTTTAAATTAATACGTATTGTCAAGCAGCGTCAGTGTATTCTACCAGTTAATTGGTCCTACACAGAAGATACTCCATAACTAAAACTCCTCCATTCAAATTGTCCCAGCAAGAATCACCTAGGAAGAGTTCTAGGAAGAATCGACTCCACTGGAGTTTCCAGTCACCAACAGAAGCATTTTAGTCCTAGTAACAATGCACTCGACCGGTCAATTAGTCCTAGTACTAATTGACTCCACCGGTCAATATGGGATATATAGACTCCTGGAGTATTTAACTGGAGATCCTATTCAACCTACTACACCTGCGTACTCGCGCACAGAGGCGCAGGAGACTTAAACTTAGACGCTTTAACTCATGCATCGTACCCCTAGAATTATAAGTTCTATTGTGTTAAAAATCAACGGTTATCAGGATGACACTGTATGGGTACATCCTGAATAGTCAAAACTGGCGACGCTTTCTTAAGCTCTATCATATAGTTCTATGTCCATAAATTTGAACAGTGTCTCAAAGCTATAGAGGAACAAGTCCAGTCATCCAATAGAATCATTAATTTAGTATCACGTGAATCTGAGATATAACCATGATCGAGTGAGGTTTGAAAAAAGAATTATACGGTGTTATGTCCATAGCCAATACCAGTGAGAGATCTTAACACGTGACTTGGACGTGTAACCTACAACACTCACTTTGTCTGCAATCAATAATGTTATATACAGCTCTGTGTCCAAAAATAGTCACCCCTGCCATACTTATAGCCAAATAACCCATAGTCGGTTTACATTATGATCAAAATACTCGTACAGTCATGCTAAGGGAATACATTGTTTTCCCAAAAATTTAATTTAATTGCCATCCATGAAACAGCGCAAAACATTTCGTCAGCAAATCTTAAAAATCGTTTTTCTCGGTTTCTCTAAAATGTGGACATAGAAGTTGGAATGATCAGGTCGACAGCAGTCGACTTATTGGGGTCGACTCCCAGGTCTACATAGAACCTTATAGTTCTATGGGTACGCAATGTACATGTAACTAGACCAGGTGATGTAGAAGTACTGACCTTGCGCGTCGAACGCAGTTGATTCGAATCTCGGACGTGATCGGAATTTCCCGGACATTTCCGGTTCCACAGCTTACGGCAGACGATGACGTAGGTGAGAGCGATGACGTTGAGCGGAAACAGGTAAGTGACGACGAAGACGAAGATCGTGTAACCTCTCGTCCACGACTGCTTCGGCTCTGGCCACTCCTCCTGGCAGACGGTCACTCTAAGGTCAAGGTCGACGTCCACGGTCTGGGTTCTTGCGACGAACAGCTGGACAGCTGAGGTGGCGAAGGACACCGTCCAGATGCCGGCCAGGATCTGCCCGTGAACGGTGACCACTGCCTTGGCCCTGAGCGGCCGCGTGATGGCCAGGTAGCGGTCAACGGCGATGACCGTGCTGGTCACGACACTGGCCGTGACGGACATCGTCTGCATGTAGAGAACGAGGGTACACATCGGTTGACCGAAGATCCACTGGTTGCTGTTGAGCGCCGTCGTGAAGGTGAAGGGCATGCAGAAGACGGCCATCACGAGATCCGCCAGAGCCAGGTTGACGAGGAACTTCGATAGGTCAGTCCTTGACCGCTTACCCACCGTCAGGACGACGATGACGCTGATGTTCCCAACGACGGACAGAAGGGTCGTTAGAGTACACAGCGCCCCCAGACCCCACAGGGTCTCTTCCGGTAGGCCGACGTAAGTGTAGTGTAACGTCTCCAGATCGTCTGCTGCGTAAGCGGGAAAACCTGTGACGTTATCTGCCTCGCTCTGGCATTCCATGACGTCAGCGATGTAACGTAAGACAGCGTCCGAAGACTTTAAAACTAACAAATAAAGCCTCGATTTGTTGTAATATATTTTTTCTATTTCTCTGAATTTTATTTTAAATTCATTCTTATGTGATTCTATTTTGTTTCTATTTCCTACTTTATGCTTTAGTCATATTTTGTGAAGTTGTGCGGAAATTTTTTCTGATTCGTTGTAGGTTTCCTACAGAATTATTAATTATTCTGATTTTACTTATTCAAATCGTTGTTCTTGTAATTTCATGTTTGGACGGTTCTATGAAACAATTACTGGTTCTTCAAATGCCCTATCTCGTGATAATTATAATTAAGACTTTTCTTAAACGTTCGTTCTTATATTTCGTCAATTCCAGTCTTCGAAACTAAACAATTTCTCAGACTTTAGCTTTAAAATGTTCTATCACACTAGTTCAAATACTTCTTTATTTCGCTGAGATGTTTTTACGATTCCCTTTCGAGTCTGAGACTCGTTTCCCTCATCACAAAATTGACCAGCTTCCGCTTCCGGCCGCAGTTCCACATCCGGTTGCTTGGACGACGACCGATTAGCAAGAGCGACGATGACAAAGTGAACGGTTGCTATAGTCGCCTGAGATGCCATAGTTACCGCAGCAGCAGCAGCAGCAGCATCTTAGAAGAGACTGGATGCAGTCCACGCACCGCTCGGCTGTATGATCTTTGATCCGCGTTGATGTATTGTCAAGAGCTCTCCGAAAGGAAGGCCTACCTACGTAGGACTACGGAGTTAGGCCTTCGTATAGGCCTATGATGGATGAGACGTGCGTCACCAGCATTAGGATCTTACGTCACTTAAAAAAGGAGCTATGTAACTATTATCGAAGTGCATGCTGGCATGCGTGCATATGCGGAGGCAGACTCAAACACAGATTCATACTCTTCATAGATAGGTGCAGATTAGATACATAATTATGTACTTACGTACATGCATAGGCCTACAAGCATACACTTACGCACGCACATGCATGATTACACACATATGTATATACAGTATACTATACATGTATACAATACGTACATGCATACATCAGAAAATATAATACATACATACGTATATATCTTCATGTCTTTATGCACTTACAAATATATGCTCGCATATATACATGTATATACAGCGTTTTTATATAAACTCAGAGATGAATTGAATATATATAATATATATTAAAACTTACATATCAAATATATATATATACATATATAACTGATTTGGTGGTATAGCTATTTTATTGTAAATTTATTTGTTTAAAGACTGTATTCCATGCATGGTCCTTTGTTGATCTAGGATTATTAAAGGTTTGTATACTGTAAATTAATCCTTCTTTCATGACCTAAGTTCAGACTATAGCGCATGTAGAACCCGTGTTTTA
Source organism: Aporrectodea caliginosa (assembly GCA_020284085.1). Lineage (NCBI taxonomy): Eukaryota > Metazoa > Annelida > Clitellata > Crassiclitellata > Lumbricidae > Aporrectodea > Aporrectodea caliginosa. Next base: position 461,436 of record JACEVL010000150.1, on the reverse strand, counting down.
TTATTTGAATCTGTTCCTTATTTGTCGGTAATTTCGTGTCTTGCTCATTAGGCACAGGCGCCACAGCAATTGCTAATTAATGTCAATTAATTGCACTATACCACCATTCATCTAGTAGTAATTATAAGTACTTTTCCATTGACACAAAGACTCTATATCCCAGCCCTGTGCGTCTGGTTGCGTTCTAGACATACCAGCCTCCAGTGGCGTAAATCACGGGGGACAGAGTGGACTGTCCACCCCCCACTCCCCCAAAGGTCTGACTAAGGCCTATCTATCCCCTTAAAATGCGAAAATCCGACCATCCAGAAAGTGCCCCCAAAGTTATGTACAGATTTTCGCCTCTGCCATCCTCAACAGTTCTGTGTCTGTTCATGACAGAGATTATAATATACACCAGCAAAGTGTATAGAAGGAACTCCTTCTATATACACTTTGATACACAAGTATCCATTAGAACTAGTTGACGGCGCTGAAATGAGTTTTCCTAAAAAGAAGGCGCTGTTTAATATTTGCCGAGAAAGGACCTCTGATAGTCTTTCAAGGAGGCGCCATGCAGCTCATCAGATTGATCCACGCTGCAGACAGTTCTCGACAGAGGTCGCCTGCCATGGTGATTAAATAAGGGTTTCGGCCTCTGGTGGAATTGCTCGACTAGGGCTTCGTAAAACCCTCAGAGGGTTCTGACGACGCAGGTAGGGGTTGAGGGGATGGGGTTGGGGGTTGAACGTGTCTTTAATTAAATCAGATAAACTTAAGCATGCAGGCGGCGTCCGTCATGAAAGCGTCTTGGATAAATCAAAAGTCGCCGAGCGGCACATCGTATTGTACGGAAATGTCATAATCTCGCACATGGTTGGTTGATTGTTTGTGGTATTGAAAGAGACTCGAGCATTATGGAAGTAAATCTGAAGATAGGTATCTATATATAGGGCTATATATGGAGAAAAAAAGTGGAAAATTTAGAGATAAGGATACACAGAGAACGAGGGAGAATATAAAAGAACATAATTCTACATAGTGTGCGACAGACAAAGAGAGAGAGACAGACAGACAGACGGACAGACAGACAGACAGAGATAGAGAGAGATAATCGAGAGAGAGACACAGAGACAGACAGACGGACAGACAGAGAGAATGCAATTTCTATATATGGTCTGAATGCGGGGAACAGCCTATAAATATCATCCGATGCATTGAACTTTGATATACTGTGCGCCGCAATCTCAGATATTGTCAACACGAGGTTCAATATAGCCAGCACTTGTCGGTGACGACTTCTCTTCATGGAGAGATGGAGAGTCCATCCACCACCTTGCAGCCATTTCTATCAGACGCCGATTCGTTTCCAGGCGGATATAGATTATCAACACTTGGCCGAAAGCACCAATATTCTTGTTCCAGCGCACACAAGGATATATTTATGGTTTGCTGAAGTAGTGTTCCTGATGAGACTGACTAAACTTCTGTCGATGTTAAGTGAAGATTGTGTGTTTGGCCTGGTCTCTGTTCACCTGAATACCACTTCACCCAGTTCACTGTTCGCTGAAAGCTATCGAGATAAAATAAACATTTATATGCTGACAATATCCAGATATTTGTGTCGATGGATATCTCTCCAGTCTTGTCCAGCTCGCAAAAACACTTGCTTCTGTTTTCGATGTTGTTCAGTCTTGGATTGCCTGGAACAAGTTACTCCTGAATCCTTCTGGGACTGAGTTCCTCCTCTCAGACACAGACGAAGAACTGTAAAGATAGTCGCGGGAACTAGCTTATTCACAGGCGCTTAGTCAAATGTGTTGTCTGTTCAGTAAGAGGGATTGACTGTTGATCATCCGAATGAACAAGCCATTTGGGCATGACCTTTGACTTCCCCTTCTCTGTGCCAACATGTCCACGGGCAACTCACTCTTCCTGAATATAGACATCTCCAAAATCAACCGTCTTTGAGCTACTCAGAATGCTCACGCTCGAGCTGTCGCTTAAACCCCCAAACACCATCACATCACTCCTGTCCTCAAGTCACTCCGCCGGCTTAAAATACCTGAACGAATAAAATACAAAGTCCTATGATTTACACATCAATTATCGCAGCCCCCCGCCTCCACCATCTTGGTCAGTTGTTAAGCCAGGAACATTTTCTAATACCACAGCGTAGAACTGCAAAAACAATGGCTAGAAATGAGGCCAAGAGATGTGAATTACCAAGAGCTTACAGCTAGTCTGTTCGTTTCTACTTGCTGTTTTCTCTCTCTCTGAAATAGCCCTACATAAATTCGTGATAAAGTAACAAATTGGCAGTTCTCAATAATGTCCTATGGTGCCACTTATCATGATTATATGCATCCGTTTGCTGTTGTTCTATACGACCGTCGTTATCCAGTTTAACGACAGAATTTGGTTGGGTCATTAGTCTCAAGCTCTTCTATGCTGCTGCCGCTGCTCCTAGTACTGCCACTACTGCTACTGCTACTGCTACTGCTACTGCTATTGCTACTGCTACTGCTACTGCTACTGCTACTGCTGCTACTAATACTACTAGTACTCAACTACTACTACTACTACTACTATTACTACTACTACTACTACTACTACTACTACTACTACTACTACTACTACTACTACTACTACTACTACTACTACTGTGGCCCGATATTTGGCCAGCGAATGTAAACCATTTGCAACTTTTAATTATTCTTTGCAGTTATTTAATATCTATTTATCTCTATGCTTACTGAAAGGGTTTGGCAAGAAATCATTGTTACACCGTTTTATATGCAAAATACATGTAACTTACACAAATTTTTTCGTTATACAAGTTCAATGTTTTTTCAGGTCCGGAGCGCCTTTGATTTGTTTCACTCTACGTGACGCTATATAAATTTGCAACGACATTTAGAATTATTACAGCGCAACCCATGTTTTGCACTTGAGTTCAAACCGCTTTTACGTGATACGGTCTACGAAGTTCAACGGCGCGTGGCTAAGTCGTGGGCCTATTTAAAAGCTTTTTCAGTCTCAGGAAACACGCTTTCATGAAATTAAAGAACAGGAAGTTCCCGCACTCTACAATCCTGCATTGATTGGTAATCTGGAACATTTGTTCGAACATGGCAGCGATCGTGGTCCTGTTAATAAGCTTTCTCAGTCTCAGGAAACACGTTGATGCTTTCTTCGTTAAATTAAAGTACAGGAAGTTCTTGCACTCTTCAATTGACGGATATCAGTGAACATTGGGAACTTTTGTGAGACGCGGTAACCCATTGGTTAGAGCGCTCACCTTGTTACACGAAGAGTGGGCCTACAATATACAGGTTCGAGCCTCCTTCTCTGATATGATTACTGTTTAGGGATCTAGGGCAAATCGTTTACTCATAATTGCTCAGCGCCATCGATTGATGCTTGGTCCTTAGATAGTGGCGTTCAATAAATGGTTAATAATAATAATAATAATAATAATAATAATAATAATAATAATAATAATAATAATAATAATAATAATAATAATAATAATAATAATAATAATAATAATAATAATAATAATAATAATAATAATAATAATAGTAGTAGTAGTAATAATAATAATAATAATAATAACCGTTCCAGACTTTTATCATTTTAATTAATATTGAAGTCCCTGAGGGATCATGATTACCTCGGGGCAAAAAAAAAAAAAAATAATAATAATAATAATAATAATAATAATAATAAAGTAATAAAGTAATAATTAAAAACTTAGTGTAGTCACGGGGAACCCTCGAGAAACTTTCTTCCTTTACCACCATATCTCGTTAACGACACAACGCTATAACACAATCGCGTTCCGAGGCACTTTCTCCAACCAGGACAACGACGAGTAGGGTCATCTCCAGACAAACTACATCGACAGCTAGTAATATCTAAGTCCCTGAGGGATCCTGTATACCTCTGAGCAATAAAAATTATAATAATAATAAATAATTTGAACAGCCTTAACTTGAATGAATAGAGCAGAAAGCAGATTGTCACTTATCCGTTGTCAAACACGCAGACGTTTAACCAAATAATTTTTATGAGCTTAACAGTTAGACCTAAGCTGAGATTATTGGAAATATAAATTATTTCTGGAAATTCGCTGGATTCGAATCTTCAATTTTTTCCGTAAGCTGGATCTCCATTCCAGAAAGTATTATGTCGGAGATTTGTGAAAGTCATTTTGACTGAAGGTGAATGGACTTTAAGAGGCTTATCTTGCAGACTGATCATCTGGATTTGACCTCGTGAAGGCTTAGTTTTGGTACCCCATCGGTTTATTCCTTTTGGATTAGACACTGACGCAATAGAAGTTACTAATTTTAATTAAATTACGATTAATGCCAGCTGTTTTCTCCACAGTTCTCTGTTGAAATAGAATCAGCTTCCGAGAACATTCAAATGGAGTTGTCTGACCTTCATAGCGACAGCACTTTTTTTTAAACATACGCGGAGGCTGGAATTCTTGAATTGTGCGCATAACTGGCCCTCGTAAGGTTTCCATCTTTCCACTCGGTCGCTAAAAAATATATAGCAATGTTTGAGAGTGCTCAAGTGCACGAACATTTCCTTTCAGTCCTGAAGATGAAACAAATCGTCATACTGACAGATTTTGCGCAAGAGACACTCAAATTATTGGCTTCAGCACATCATTCATTCATTAATTCATATCGGAGGTTTTTATAGCGACCCTTCAGGTTATCTACTCAGGAGCACTTCCGACTCAACCCCGACTAAATAGAACAGTACTCCGGCTAAAGCGAACTGGGACTAGAGGGCTAGTGGCTTCTGCGTTATATCCACACCTCAGATGTTTAGCCAGACAAATGTAGAGCCCGACATTGAAACCATACAGTCGAGGCAAAACGATACTAGACTAGTAGAAAATCTGAACATTTGTAGCCAAATTGATAAAAGTTTTTCTTAAAGAGTTATATTATAGAAATTTTATATCCAAAACACGGATAAGTTTTCTGGTGTGAGACATTCACAAGATTAATTTCCGTGTTTCCGTTTCTGTATGCTTCTCTGTTTTTACATTTTCATACCTGGTCTTAGCAGGGTATGAGGTATATGTATTTCAAACAGGACTTGTGAGGTGTGGATGTAACGCTGCAGATTCTAACCAAGCCAGGTACCAGTGGTCATGGTGACTCCATCCTAAGCTCCATATCCACAGTCTATTCTCTCCTCTGCCCATAGTGCAGATGAGCTGAGGATGATGTCACAACGACACTGTTTCATGACAAAGATGATTAGCGTCGGCCTTCTCCTTTCTCCAGTCTTGGGACTGGCATTGCCGGAGTGGTCTTGTTTGAGGTCTTGTTTTGTCCTCAGTTTCACTTGAGTCTGAGATACCAGGTCTCCCTCTTGTTTCGTTTCTTCCAGTTCTTCCACCGATGATAATTTCTTTGAAGTTTTGTTTGACTTCACTGCTATCTTTAACCCTCAGGCTACCAAGGTTTTTTTGCGACATCGGCTACCAAGGGGGGGGGGTTGAGACGACCCCCCTGGATTTCGTGTTTGGTTTCACATATCATAACTTGTAATACAGCATTGGATTCAGCATTCATTTCTAATTAGCTATATTTTATATTATTGCGTACATTTTGTACTTTTTGGATAAACAAATATAAAATTATGTGTGTTTTGAAACTGATCTATGTATCCAAGATACACATACATCCCTACATATGTTTATATACGTATAAATATACATCCATACATATATATCCATACATATATATCCATACATATATATCGGTTTACGTTGTGATGCTGTATTCAGCCGTTTTCACACAGATTACGCGTATTATTATTTATTTTGATCACTTCCGGTTTTCAAAAGACAAACATGTAAGTATGCAAATGAAGCCCTACATTCCCTCTAAAGAATGGTATATTTGTTTCTCTTCCAGGAATATAAATGAATACGCTACAGACAAAAAACTAAGGGGAGTCCTTCCATTCAGCCATTTTTCACGCATATTACGCGTATTATTATTTATTTTGATCACTTCCGGTTTTCAGAAGACAAAAATCTAAATATCCAAATGAAGCCCTGCATTCCCTCTAAAGAATGGTATATTTGTTTTTCTTCCAGGAAGAAAAATGAGTACGCTATAGACGAAAAACTAAGGGGGTCGTATCAACCCCCTCTTACTACCTCGGGTATATCGGGTGTAACTTTTGAATGGCGTGAGATATCACAATGATGTTTACCTCAAAATGTGCGCAAATGATCCTGCTACAGCTACCTAAATTGTCAAAATTATATTCCACATGGAACAAGTCTTCGAAGCAAAAAACCTAGGGGGGTCGTAATAAACCCCCCCCTTGGTGGCCCGAGGGTTAACTCAGCCACTGTAGTAATTCTGGTGGTGTTAGTCCAAAGCCTGGAGAAAGGAGGAGGGCGCCGCTAATGGTATTAACAAAAGAAGAAGAGAGGATTCAATACAGATAGAAGGATGGAAGAATGAAGAACGACAGAGCAGAGCAAACATTAGGCATTGGGAATGATTAGAAGACTGTAGAAAACAGACGGAATGTATAAAGGCCTTGTGAATAATTTATGTTCTCAAGAGGCATTCGAGTGCCTATCTGCTTTTAAATGTATCTGAAAGGGCGGAGGAGAATTCTTCAAGTTTAATGATTGACAAGATGACATCTCTCGAACGAAAGGAACAAGACATCAGAACTATTATTAAACAGACTCTTGGCTTTATTAAACGACAGAATATGGACACGATTGATCTAGGACGAAATGTCATGAAAATGAATAATATGGAGATATATTCATGTAGGGGTGCCCGATTGTGTAGTGGTCAGCGCACAGAACTGCCAATCGAGAGGTTGAGGGTTCAAAAAATCCTGTTGGGAATAGAACTATAAACGGAAGAAGACTGCGCTACCGATTTCGGACCCATCGCGCCGCTTTCCTCGTCTACAAAACGTTGGTTGAGAGGACAAAACAAATCCATAAGCACTTCAAAACTACGGCAGTGGCTATACGCTAAAGCCCGGTCAATCATCTTCATTATGACGCAGCGTAGTTAATAAACAGACACTCCGTATCTAATCCATGACTTCAACTCCGTTCGTCATGGTCAACATCAGTTTGGACTTGGGTCTCCTCCACCGGGCATTGTGGACATTCGCACTCTCACGATGCAACGCTCGTGAATAATCTGGTGCCCTGCAACTTAGATTTCAAACAGCCCTTTAGAAATGTCGAGGTTCCGACTATGGATGGATGGATCCACAGTTTAACGGCAGCTTATGACAACATAGGCCGTTGCCGCCGACAAAGATTAATTTTTTGCATACAGCTCTATAGGCAAGGCCCTGCCCTGCAGACAGCCATAAGATGTCCTCTAACGCTGAACAGTCCTGCGAGTCCCTCGTTAAACGAAATAAGGTTGAAATTCACCGTCCTGACAACCGCAAGATGTCGCTAACTTTACGAATAGCAGCAGGCTCTTTTGAGACTTCTTTCAGTCTCCCATCCCAGACGCATGATGCTGTTCGTTTTCTGTTTGATCCTAATTCGAGCTAAGGCCAGTTAAAGTGAAATAAGAGGTCAACATCACCGAATCTGGCAGCCGTAGGACATCGTTAAATGGTTGAAAATATAAAAGTGTTAGAGCTGGTATATAATCCCTCAGATTCTTCTCTGCATGTACTCGGAAAGGGCATCAAGTAGGGAGGGGAGTTGGTCTAATGGTAATACGCTGGCACAGAGATCAGAAGGACGCGGGTTCGATACCCGCTAACCCTATAAAATTGACTCAGCCTTCAACTCCCTAGGGGGCGACTTAAAATGAGCCTGCTGTATCCGTCCGCTCATGATTAAGTCCAACAGCATCACTCTCCCCTGTATCTGTCTGTTTTGCTCAGTCGCTTATGTCATTTCGGTTCTCGTAAAACAACATGTCATAGCCTACTAATGTTCTGATTAAAATTACGTTGTTCGTAAAAACACCGACAATAAAATTAATGTTTTAAACAAAAGCTTACAGAGAGCAAAAATAAGTCTGAATCTGACTTGCCTACCCTTGATGTCAGACTAACGTTACACACTGTTCGGAAAAAGTTGACAGCACGTCATCCTCTGCAGTCTGCACTACAAATTAACGTTTGCCTTTGAATTAATATAAAAGTTCTTGGTTATATAACCAAACTTCAGCGAAAATTGCCAAAAATAGATATGATCATTTTGTGATCGCATTTTGAAGTTAACACTTCACTAATTGACATACAGATTGGTGACTTAAAATGAGTGCTAATTGTCAAAAGAAGTGATCAGAGCTCCGTTGACCGCTGATATACACTGGTAAATGAGTTTTGTCTCTGAACTGTTTTAGAATATTTGTTCTTAAATCATTTAAATCGAGAGCGCAGTCCCGTATGCTAACAAACGTAATCAGTCCATGTTTTTAAAGATTTCACTTGATTAAATGAATTCACTTGAGGAAGTATTGTAAAAAATGTACTTAATATGATCATATCTTATTTTAACACTGACATGCACTGCTAATTAGGTTTTGTGACAGGTACTATGAAAGACCTACTATAAAAGTTATCCAAATAATTGAAATCGCCGAAATACTAAAATAAATAGTGTATCCAGAACAAAGTTGTTCAGATTACTGTTGCCCTATTTCTTCGGTCTCCATTTCTTCACAGCGAACTCGAACAGTTGGTTGGCCTCAAATTCATGCATCTGGAAGCCCTCTATCAGCATCTTCTTGCTCAACTTCAGCAGGAATTGTCCGTCGACGTTTCTCTCCTTGAATTTGTCAACGTACTTCTGCAGTTGCAGCAGCTCAAGACAAAGTGAAACGTCGCTGATGGAAAACTCTTTGACGTTTTTGGGAATTTCGGAAAGCGTCTTCCACTTGCGAGTATCTTTCCTGGGAATTTCTGTTGATGGTTTTCTCCACCCAGACTCATCTTCTGGCTCCAAATAATCGCCTTCATCAAAGCTGTCGTTATCTGGTGTTTCGTCTGACTGTCTTTTGCCGCCATCTTGTTTCCTTCCTAGTATGTTTTTGGGGGTTTTACGATTTTTCGTTTTCTCAGTTGGTACGGGAGGCAACGGAGTGCCTTGCTTGCCAGACGTAGCACTCTTTGGTTCATGTCTGGTGGCCGGTATCTCTTCGTAAGCAAGCATGGGTTTCGTTTTCGTAGACTTGAGAAGAAGTTTGTGAGACACTGTGAGCGGAATAATTAGATGGTTGAGTAGACTTGACCAGGTTTGTCCCTTTTGCTTGTGTTCCGTTTCTCGTCTGATCTGGTCGCACTTCGTTTACGTATTCATCCAGAACTGGTTGATGCGTGGCTGGAGATTGCAGTTTTGAGCCAGACTTTGTGTTAATCGGATCCTTCACGGCAGATGAACCTGATTCGCTTTCGTTCAAGTAAACACTTGGAGCAGTGGGAACTCTGGGTGATTTCGAATTGGAAACCCGTTTTTCAGATTCATTTTGGCCTTCGTTCAAGTAAACACTTGGAGCAGTGGGAACTCTGGGTGATTTCGAATTGGAAACCCGTTTGTCAGATTCTTTTTGGCCTTCGTTCAAGTAAACACTTGGAGCAGTGGGAACAGCGGGTGATTTCGAATTGGAAACCCGTTTGTCAAACTCATTTTCGTACTCCGACGGTTCCTGCTTTGGCTCATCGACGGTGACGTAATAGCATCTTGTATTGTTTGATTTGATCCAACTCTTGCCTAGGTTGGACATGGCGTCATCGTAAGCGGCCTCGTTTGATGACGTGTTGCATGGGGGCACACTTTGCAGGAGCGCTGACTTGAGGGAAGATGTTTTGTCCACCAGCGGAATGTTCTGCTGCTTGCTGCTCTGCTGCAGTTGTTGTAGAGCCTGTCCCAAGAAGGTTTCAGACTTTTCCTTGGCTTCCTCTGGAGTCGATGCCATCGTGTCTGCTTTAACGTTGCTGTAAAGATGGTAGCTGTGTCGCAATTGGCTGAAGTCTTGAACCGATTTCGGAGTATCTGTGAGCAGGACCAAGTCTGAAGACACATCACACAGGAAAACTGTCTGACGAAACGATGTTTACACAGTTCAACAATCAAGAAAAATATCAATATGCGTGTTGTTTTTATGAACAATGTGTAGACAGATGACCCTCAAGGTTTTACAGTAAGATGAATGTGTTGTTACCATTATTCAGCCGTGGCTGGACCGGGAGCGCTCCTGAGTAGATTGCCTTGAAGGGGTGCTATATAAAGATCCTGTAATAATGACAATAATTACTATTATCTTTTTATGTAAATGAAGTCAGTTAAACTATTAGGCTTTTAACGAACATATATATATATATGGGGCGCGGTGGTGTAGGGGCATGTTCGGTGCCTTGCAGCCGGAGGGTTGCCGGTTCGAATCCACCTCAAGCCGCCGCGTAGGGATCCTGGGCAAGTCCTTCACGCGCAATTGCTCATTCGATTCGGCGTGAAACTCCGATTTAGTGTCTGCGCTGTAGTCGCGGGAGCGCCTCTGAGTAGAAATCTTGAAGGGGCGCTATAAGAAGTGCCCATACATACATACATACATAATTGCAGGCAATGTCAGGATTAAGATACATATGTTTTAATGATCACTGATTATAAATGATGTTTGCATCATGAACGCAGGCGATTATAAGGCACAAAAGTTTTAATACGAAAGTTATTAAACCTGTAGACAAAGTACAGTCTAAGTTCAAATGAAACTCTTCACTTTGTCTATTTTTCATCGCATGTTCCTTATACAAGAATAAAATCAAAGCTTCTTGGGCAAGGCTTTTAAAATCGGAAGCCCAGAAGTTAATACATCGACAGTACATGTGTATGGGCATTTCTGTAGCGACTTTTATATAAAGAACATCAAAAAGTGTTATCGTTACCATTACCGACGACGTTAGTACATCTGTACAGCTATATTTGATATTGCCCTCCTTCCAAAGTTCAGAAGTGCACATGTATACGACCACACGACAGAATGGTCGTATGGGGGCTGAGCAATAATAGTTAGCGAAGGACTTGCTCAAGGTCCTTACACAGTAACCGTCTGAGTGGAGGCTTGAACCCATACTCTCCGTGATATAGGCCAGGCGCTCTAACCATTCATTCATTCATTTATTCATTCTGAGAATTTATATTGCGCCTCTTTAAGATACCTACTCAGAGGCGCTCTCTGAGCTAGCCTATTAAGATGTTAAGGTTTATAACGAAAGAAATATTACATCAGTTAGCAAAACAATGCACACTAAGCTTAAAGAGTCGCCAGTAATGGACCGACACACACACACACACACACACACACACACACACACACACACAAGTGGAACCAACCAACGGATTCCAGTCGAAAGCTGACAGGTGGCATGGATGTTCAGAGTCTCTGGGTCAAGTTGCGTCGATAGAGTATAGAGCGGCTGCAGGCCATGGCAGGCGCTCTATCCAATCGTTCATTCCACGTGTGGACTTTTCCATCAACATTCCACCATTATCGCGGTCTCCACTGATCTTTGGCGAACATAACCAGCTGTTCCGCCTCCAGTTCGTCCATCTGGAAGTGCTGAACGAGCATCTTCTGGTTGGCTTTTCTCAGAAAGGCTCCGTCGACTTTTCTTTCTCGAAAGCGATCCTCGTACTTTCCGAGGTTGAGCAAACGAAGACAGAGCGAGACCTGATCGATGGAGAAGCGCCGGATGTCCTTCGGGATGTCGGCTGCAGACTCCCAGGTGTCGGTCGAGGGTCCCTCCGTGGTGTCCTTATCATGCGAATCTCTTCTGGCTGCGATGCTGGAACTGACGGTGTCTTTTAACTTCCTCCCAATACCTGCCAAACCCTTGAGCATCTGACTGTCTTTTAGAGACTTCAGCCTCGATGAGGATGCAGTTGCTGCAGTTGGTGAAGAGACGACCTGGTCTTCTCCTTCCTCTTCTATTGATGCTTGCGAGGACAAGGTTGAGGTAGATGCAACCGCTGGCAAGTTCGTTTGCTGTAACTCTTCTTCATTCGGAATGTCCAGGATCTTTTCCTTACTAGGGCGTTTCATCAAGTTCTCCTTACTTCGATGATCTAAAGACGTCTTCACGGAAGTCTTCTCCTTAGTCATCGGTTCCATGGAGATAGTTTCTTCAGTAGGTCGATCTGGAGAAGGTCGCTCCTTTCCTGGACGAACCGTTGGATGAGGAACTGGCTGAAAGCTCAAAACGGTTTCGTAGATATCTTTTTCTGACTCATCCTCTTCCAATTCTCTTCCTTTCTCATGTTCTTCAAGATCGATGGAAAGTCTTTCCCCCAATGTATTCCTTGTTTCTCCAGGCTCAGTTCGCTCGTCTTTTCCAGCTGGTCTCATTGCGTGGACGTATGAACAATGTTTCGGCAGAGTATCATCCCCGGAATCTCTTTTCTCTGAGGATCTATTCACCTTTTCTCTTCTCAACACCGACATGAGTTGCTCCTCGTTTAAGTACGGTTCCCTGTCCAGCGGAGATGGAATTCCTCGTAGATTTTCATAGGTTGACTGCCAATCGTCTAGCGGCCCACCGACGAGAGAGGACTCCTCGAGGTCTCCAGCTGCTTTTGACCTACACTCCTCAAACGACTCATACAAAACATCTGGTGTCACGGACATTCGACATGTCCCGGCGATCGAAGACCTATGGTCCTTCGCGGGTTCAGCAACTTCCTGTTCGGCCACTTCCGTTGTTGCAACTTCCGTTTTGACAATTCCTAGTCGGGGTTTGGCCTTGACCTGGGGTGGCAGAATCTTCTTCTTAGAACAGGATCCGTTTGATTCAGAGCAGGCGTGGAGACAGTGAACGTGATCCAACAGGTGAGCGTCGTCGATGGCGTTGAAGTCATTCGACAGTCGAACAATTTCTGCAGTAGACACATTTCACGCAGCTAAAGACACACAAACGACTTAAAACATACATCGCATGCGCTAGCTAACCACCTCAGAGCGTTTTCATCTATTGCATTTTATCCAGCACCTTCGTGCGGTTCTTATAAGGCGCTATATAAATGGCCAGATACATACATTTTGTGTTTATATTAGACATTAGGCCCCGTCTGGTCGATAATCATGTGTTTGGTCATTTTGATCTGCTCGTTAAAGGCACAAATGCTGTGTAAGAGACACGCACACACCAACGTACGTCCAAACGTCATATTGACATACACATTATATGCATACATACACACACATATATATATACTTACATACATACAAGCATACATGTAAGCCTATGCATGCATATAAATACACATGCACACGTGCACAATTATATACCTATACTTATTATATTCATTCATACATACATTTACATTCACACATAGATGCATTTATGCCTACATACACAGATATAATTTATACAGTCATATACACACGCATACATACATCATACAAGCATGCTTCATTTTTTTCTACATAGATACATATTATTTTCTACATACATATATAATATAATATACATGTGAGCATGCATACACGCGTCCTTACATTCATATATATATATATATATATACACAAACATCATACAAACTTGCGTCATTCTTTTCTACATCAGCTGTTGCAAGATAAATACGTCACATCAAAAGACCAGCATGTGAACAAACCCAGATTCCTTCGTGCAAGATTATATTTTATTAAACATCTGAAGAAGACTACATGGCATACAAATTACTGCTTAGTGCATCGGTATCCAGTTCCAAAGCTTTGCAAACCAAATTGGGCTGAATAACAAAGCAGTATCTATACAAAGCAAATCAATTTAGGGCTTTTATTGTCTTACTGCCCTCAGTGCTCTGTTGATCGTTAAGCGCTCTGTAATATTGACGAGTTATTTTGCAAATCAACAAAACATAAAATAAATCAATTTTCCAACGCTACTTTATGGAAAAACTCATCAGTAGCGCTCCCGACCCAACAAGGGGAACCCACGTTCAAACAGAATAGACTTAAAACGCTTGCAGAACAGAGGAGTAGATAGGCTGACTCGATCACCTTGAGTTTTATGAGGAAGGTTGTTCCAGGCCATGCACAGGACCGACGAAAGGGAAGCTTCTGTGCTAAGTTGTAGAGGAACGAGCCCGGAGGACAAGAGGACCATCCTGATCAGCCGAAAGAAGGGACCTGCGGTCAGGAATAGACGAGGCAGAGCGTCACAGTGAATCAAGATAAGACGGGGCAATTCCCACCAAGCAGTTCCGCATGAAAGTTAAAATCTTAAATTCGAGGATTTGAGGAATAGGCAACCAATGCAAGGTATCGCGCATGTAGGTAGATATGTGGCCAAATTTCTGGATGCCACCAATCAGGCGCGCAGCAGGTTAAGGCTGTAATTTCAAAGTAATAGAGGAGCCCAGGCCAGAATAGATAGCATTTCCAACGAAAAGTGTTTATTACACTTCAATACTTTAAGGACAAGAGTGTACTAGAAACCGACTGGTAAACCAATGCAGTTCGTCGTTAAAGTTTAAAGCATGGCCTAGATCTACGTACCTGTCGATTGTCTAACATTCTAAAGAAACATTATGCTGTTCATGTAAGTAAATTGGCTTCCTGAAGTATAGAAGTTCATGTTATTTGAGGTTATAACCTCTCAACCGAATGACGCATTTTAATGTACAGCAGTAGCAAATACTCGTAACTGTAATATCAGTCTTGTCATTCTGAAGCTCTACCTGAAAAACCAAACTGGTCGATAAACCAAAACTGTTCTGCAGAAGACAATTTCTGCAACTTTATTAGTAATTAAACGCAAATACTTACTAAATTGTTAGATTTTTAGTCGTGCTATAATTATGGACTCTGCAGTTAGAAGTTTTTAAATAAAACAGTTCCTGAATATAATCTGTGCTAAATGTTTTATGCGATCGATTGCAATGTTTTTCCGTGGATAACAAGATACATGGAAAATGAAAATGGTGTTGAAACGTATCGTATTCGTTCAGATCTTCGGCCTCCACTTATCCCTTGCGAATGTGACCAACTGCTTTGCTTCAAACTCCTGCATTTGAAACGTCTTCATTAGCGTCTTCTTGTTGAGTTTCCTCAGGAAGGAACCGTCGACACTTCTCTCTCGAAACGGTTTCACGTACTTCCCGAAGTTGAGCAGCCGAAGGCAACACGTTACGTCGCTGATCGTGAAGTTCTTTATGTCCTTCGGGAACCTCCGACAGGGTCTTCCACTTGGAAGCCTCCTCCGGGATTTCGTAATTCTCTTCCGGGTCGCTGTCCTCATTTTTCTCTTCTTTTTTCGCCTCCGTTCTGTTGGGATAGTCTTCCGACGTGTCGTAGATATCCAGACTGTCGTATGTCTCGCATCCTGCCTCTTCCTTGGGCGAGTTTCTCTGAGGGGATGTTGGCGACTTAGATGCCCCGAAGGACGACTGCTTGGACAGCGGAGTTCTTGAATCCGCTGAAGACCGATTTGATTTTCATCTGCCTTCCTGTGCCAGTCTTCACAGAAGGGGATAAGACACTGGTAGACTTTTTCTGGCCGTCTTTGTGTGCGGAGCCGGAAGGGGTACGTGGCGTTGGGAGGGTCCTACGCTTTTCCATTTCCTCAGGCATTTCGTACACTCCCTGATAGTCTTCATACACTTGAAGTGGTAATGGAACCGCAGGTGGTGATCGAAGAGCAGGTGGTAATGGTACTGCGGATTGTGATGAAACTGCGGATGGAACTGCGGGTGGTGATGGAACTGCGGATGGAACTGCGGGTGGTGATGGAACTGCGGATGGAACTGCGGGTGGTGATAGAACTGCGGATGGAACTGTAGGTGGTGATGAAACTGGTGATGAAACTGCGGGTGGTTGTGGAACCGTTCCTTTCGCCAGTTTCTCCGCTTCTTTCCGCTTCCAGTCCTTGACGTAGACACCGTCCTTGAGTCCACCAAGTGGCGTCGAACGTCTCCCCGCATCTTCTTTTCCCTTCGCCGTCTTCTCTCTGGATCCAACCACAGTGCCAGGCAGCGTTTCGTTCTCGTAGACGTCCCCAACCGGTTTCAACTTGACCTCCTCATATGCGCAGGTCAGCTGCTGTCTCTGCGGCCCTGTTTCTACGTAGTAACAGCGCGTCTGCGTATCCACTGGCGGCGCTGCCGGCTTCAAGCCAGACGAACTTGCCAGGAAGATGCTGTCCCGAGACTTCCCTTTACAGATGATGTCGGACCCGACTTTGTCCGTCAGTTTAGCGACTGCTGCATTGAAGACGGTTGAGGAGGACTGGGTCGTAATGTCTTCTTCATCAGCAGCCGAGGTCTGGATGGATGCGGTGCTGGACAGCTGACAGGTATGGCGCAACAGGTGGACGTCTTGGAGCGACTTTGGAACGCCCGACAGAAGCGCAACGTCTGTAGAGATACAGCAGGGATTACACGCATCAGTGATTGCACGCTTCATTGCGTCATTGTCAACTCAGCAACGGCAGAACTAAACGAGGAACTTTTCCAGTGACAACACTATTCGCTTGTCGCTGTAGTTTCGTTAAAGGCGAAGCAATATCTTCGTCAAATATTGCTTTAACTAACATTTAATACTTTGCTTAATGCTTCATTTATTGATTTATTGATTAGTGTGCTTAATTAATAAATATTATACAGGCACTCGTTCTAGTTGTAAAATCGATTGATTTTCAATATCGCTGCACGACTCTGCTCATTATATGCATATTGTAAATACAAATAAAAATATATATTAAACAGGTCTTTCAAACATTTTTTCATCATACTATGGGAATATAATCCTTTTCGTTAATTAATTGGATAGACGAATACACGAAGTTAATTAATAATAAATAATTTAGACATCACTTTGGAATACTGTTTTAAATAAGTTAGGCGGTTTGTACTATTACATGATCACAATTCAGTTTCTTGTGGTGCATGCATTCATTTTATCTGTTGTCATTTCTACATTAGACCAAGACAATACATCACCCTTGAACGTTCTACTGACGGAGGGCAAAGATCAATAATCAAGATATAATCAAATAATCAAATAATCAAGATCAAAGATCAAAGTTCATGAACTCAAATACGCTGATACGACAGGTTCGTGGTGATCTATTGATGGATAAGCAGGTTTATGGGGACATATTGATTGGTAACTAAGCAGGTTCATGCAACCTATACACAACATATGATGGTAGATAATCAAAAATAAGTTCCTGGCAATAGACCATACACTGAGAGAGGTACTCTCCAGGAACTTTTCAACATTCGCAGAGTTAAAGAGGGTTGAGACTATGGCTCTCGTCTCAGTAAACTGAAGTCATTGCTAATTTTTATCTTCCAGCCCCATACCTTGCTTTTTTCGACCACACCAGCATGTCAAAACCTCGAATCCCCCTATTTCCGTTCCTTTGCTTTAGGGTAACTTACGTTACCGTCATTATCATTACCTTCCCTTACCATACATTAGCTTACCTTGCCTTATCTTATCTTACATTGCATTGCAGTACCTTAGTGTATTGATATTGCAATGTTAATATACAGTAGGTAAGGAAATCATTTTGTTAGTATATCCGAATCTTTCAATCGTGCGAACTTTTCTTCTTCGTCAACTCTAGCACCACATAAGTTATCACAGGCAGCGCCTTTTCGATTTTACACAAACGGCGCTATATAAGGTATCTAACGGCGCTATATAAGGTATCTAAGCACATACATGGATCTAAGGACATACCGTACGATGTGTCCGCTTGATTGGCCGTTTTGGTTGACTGATTCTGTTTCAGTCGGTCCTTGAGCTTTCGGAAATCGTCGGCGGACTTGCCATGGATTCCAGTTGCTATGTCCAGACTTACTGGACAGTTGACAGATAGACTTCTCCGCTGAGGATTCAATTCTCCTGCGGCTAGATTAATAGATTAAACATTATCCGAGTTACGTATTATGCTATTTATTTACAAGCCTCCGCTGGCCTCCATTACACTCAATAAATCAATCTCTCAGTCTGTCAGTGAGCCAATCAATCGCTCACTCAATCGCTCACTCAATCGCTCACTCAATCGCTCACTCAATCGCTCACTCAATCGCTCACTCAATCGCTCACTCAATCGCTCACTCAATCGCTCACTCACTCACTCACTCAATCCCTCACTCAATCGCTCACTCAATCGCTCACTCATTCAGTCATTTCACACACTCACTCTAACTCATTCAGTCATTTCACACACTCACACTCACACTCACTTCAGCAATACTGTCCTTATTACTATTGTAACAAGCTGCGATATTGTCAACTTGATTTAGAATAACCGATTGATTAATTGAATGACTTCGATTAATTTACTGGCTGCAGCATTATACTAAAATCTATGACATGTCTCCAGTTACTGGCTACTGAAGGTCATTCGCTATTAATTCCGTCAAACCTTCATTCCTTCATTCTTGTCCAATGGCGACCAGTCTCAGCTATGAAGAATTATGAAGGACTTCGATTGCACCTAAAGCGAATATCGATTGACACTTTATTCAATTTAATAATGACGCTATAGAAGTCCAATTAGATTACGAATCTCTTTCTTTGTTCGTTACTTTCTTTTTGCCGCTTTGTTCCTTTGTTGTTCTTTCTTTGTAGGCTTCTTCTTGCCCTTTTCATTTGTTCCTCTATTCTTCTTTGGTTCATTCGTCCATTCCTTTGTTCGATTGATTATTATTCACTCAATTTTTTAATTCTTTCTTTCCTTCTGCTCTCGTTCGTTCAATTGTTCGTTCGGCCGAGGTGTTTCTGGCTGACTGATTAATTAGATACTATTTATTTCCATTACTTTTTAAGACTTATACATAAACAATTTAGACATGGTCTGCTAAAACCTGATGTACTTGTACCTTATGAACTTCCTGATCAACTGGAGTCTCTACTGATAAGTTTTAAAAAGACTAATCGATGAGAATCGACTGAGCCACAAAAATCGAAAGAATGATTGAATGATTGAATCTCGAGTGGGAGAGTAAGGACGTCAGTGATTGCTTGCTTGATTACTTGATTGATTAAGTGATTCGTTGGTTGATTGATTGATTGAGTGAGTGAGTGAGTCTTAGAGTGAGCGAGTGAGTGAGTCAGAGAGTGAGCCAGTGAGTGAGCCAGTGAATGGTGATTGAGTGAGCGAGCGAGTGAGTAAGTGAGTGAGTGAGTGAGTGAGTCAGAAAGTGAGCGAGTGAACGATTGAGCAATTCAGTGAGCCAGTGAGTGAGCCAGTGAGTGAGTCAGAGAGTGATTGAGTGAGCCAGTGAGTGAGTGAATTTCCTAGATCGTCCCGAGCTTCATGGGAAAAGACTGACCGTTGGCGATCTTTTGAGTCTGAAGGACTGTTTCTTTGTAGATTCCGACGACCTGGAGAGTTCCATATGGAACGGACTGTTTCTCGTCCGGTGTGGAACTCAGTCTATTGCCAGTGTTGCCTGCCATTTCCACTTTCAGATCTGACTGCACTTTTCCACGAAGCATGCTGCTCAGAAATGTCGGAGGTCCACCTAAGTAAGTAAGTATATTCTTTATTAAACCGGTTGCAGAAGATCCTCACTACGGTATACCAACATCATAGGAAAATAAAAAATCAGTAGGAGTTCTCTATTCTTCCTATTAATGTTGTCCTCATATTATTGTCTTTAAGAGTCAGGACCCTGTCATGAGACCGTGGGTGGACGGCATAGGTATTCGACTTCCTTAGTGGGAGCAAACTACGTAAAATATGCCCCGGGTTTCGTAAAACAGCTGTGAAGAGACCATTATCAGCCTGGTGGCAGAGCTGGTCAACGTGGATAACGGGGTATCTACCTAGTGGGTGGGTATTGGATAGATATCAGGTCATCCTACTTATAATGGATTGGAGTCTGTTTTTATCCTTCTGACAAACTAAGCACTACCATGCTGGGCTAGCGTACAGCAGGCGCGCCACAGTCGTGGCGAGAACCACATCACAAAGGTTTGGCGCATGAGCAGTACTTAAAATGTTCAATGCATACATGGACTGTCTAGCCTTGCAACATATCCGACTTATATGCAGTCAGTCAACTATCATCGTCATCGTCATCATTGTCATCACCATCGTCAGCATAATCGTCACCGTCATCATCATCATCATCATCATCATCATCATCATCATCATCATCATCATCATCATCATCATCATCATCATCATCATCATCATCATCATCATCATCATCTATATAATAGTCATCATCGTTATAATCACCGTCGTCGTCTTCATAAACTCTCCGCACTCAGATTATTCAGTTTTCAAAAGTCGCCATAGATAACTGTTTGAATGAACTGATGCGGATTGTTGAAGCAGAAAACAATGAGAGTGTCTTCCGTCCTTCCATCCATCTGTCTGTCTGTGTCTGCCTGTCTGCCTGTCTGTCTTTGCTATTGGCATGCCTCTATATGCGCTGAAATATGACTTACGTTCGTGTGTGTAAACGACTTCGAACTTGAGCGGTGCTTCGAGTGGAATGGAGATGTACTTGGCGGTTTTGTCTGCAGTCGTCTTGAGCGCCACTCTCTCTTCCTGACCTGATCCATAGATCCAGAGGACCTGAGGAAAAAAATCGGAATTGGCCAACCATGGAAGAACGAATCCTCCGCAATCCACGTCACCGAGTCTTTCTCACTCTCAGTTTTTTCTTCAATCATTTATTCAATCAATCAATCAATCATTCGTTCATCCATTCTTTCAATTATTCGTATATAATCGTTAAGTTATTCGTTTAGTTATTCTTTCTCTTACTTCTTCGCTCGTTCATTCTTTCGTTCAAGCATTCATTCTTTTTTCGCTTGTATACATGAATCTGAACTCTAAGTAATTCCATTCGTTACTTAGGCATTTATTTTTACTTAGGTTTTTGTTTTGCCTAAGTATTTATTTCACTGAAGCATTTATTTTACTTAAGTATTTAGCTTGCTATCGTTTGTTTAGGTAACGGAATGGGTGAGACCGAGATACAGTCTTCAACGCATAAGCATTATGATCCTAAACTCAATGCATGCGTTTTCGCACAGGTAACAAGAGCAAAACCTCGCACATGAAATTAGATATATCCCCAAACCTATGTATACCATCGATTTGTCGAGTCGCAGCATTTGAAACAGACTGTAGCTGATCAACACGATAAAGGAGAGAAAAATGATAGGCCTGCATAAATGGCATTACCTGCATAAATGACATCACCTGCATAAATGGCAATACCTTCCTAAATGGGATTACCATAGTCAACCCTGGTGCAAATGAAAGCCTTCTGTGGGTATTTAGTTACTTTTAGTTTCAAAGTACTTACCGTTCCGGTCGCCATCTGTGGACAGGATTTCTCATATTCACTGGGCACCTGTGCAACCTTGACAATGAGAGGCAAAGGATCCGAGCGAAGGGAACTGATCAGTTCCTTTGGGGTCAGCTTCTTTCCGGCCCAAGTATAGCTGGAGGCTGCCATGTCGCCCTTGCACTCGTCAGAGGGAAGTCTACAAGGTAAACAACGATGAAGGTAATTGTAATTGTAATTGAACATTTATATAGCGCCACTCAAAGATTCAGAGGCGCACCCGTGCTTACAGGTCTCTATAGAAGCTCGCTAGAAGCATGAAGGTTACGGCAATATAGACACTGCATCCTTCATAGGCTGCCTCTCTGTCCTTATGGGCTGATCTTCTGGATGTTGATACGATTCCCGCTTCGATTTTGAGCGCCATCCGTTCGGTTGATGCCTTCTGCATTAGACACCGGCGCAATAGAAGTTGCCAATTATGATCAGAGATGGGTAACTAATCGATTAGATTCTAATCGATTAGCCAATCGATTAGACAAAGCTAATTCTAATTCTAATAGATTGGCTACAAGATTTTGGTAATTCTAATTCTAATCAATAAGCAACTTTCAGCAACTAATTCTTATTCTAATGGATTAGCAATTTAACTAATCGTGCACACCTCTGATTAAATTTACACTTGTTCCTCAGAAACCTGAGGTTAAAAGTAGCATGATTGTTAAAAGCCCTCCATACAACTCCTCAATAGGAATAAAGGTGAAGAAAGCGTGTCGTACTATTCGTAAAGTGAAGGTCGCCAGCGGTCGCTATACATTGGATAAGGGTAAGCCATATGAAGAAATTCCTGTCAAATGAATCATACAATTCATTGTCACGACCAAACAGGTGTGTCGTTTACTCGCGTCTGAAGTCGGTTTGGGATCTCAGTAGGAACGCTACGTATAACATCGTTAACACTTGAAAACTGTTCTATTTAGGCCGATGATAAGCTGAGAGCCACTTTGAGCAGATCTTCTTCTTTTGATTCTTTGCCTTCCTAGGCAGGTTCATACGTCCAATGTCGCCATTCGTCACGTTGTCTAGCTCTCTCCTTCAACTTGCTGTAATCCTCTTCCATCATCCAGTCCAATAACATCATTCTCGGTCTTCCTCTTGTCGTCTTGCACTCCATTCTTCCCTCAATAATAGTTCTTAGGAGACATCTTTGAGCAGATATCTTTAAAAAATGTTCTGAACGAACGAACAAACGTACGGGTGGATGGATGGATGGATGGATGGATGGATGGATGGATGGATGGACGGATGGATGGATGGATGGATGGATGGATGGATGGCTGGATAGACATTGGATACAGATGGATGGATGGATGGATGGATGGATGGATGGATGGATGGATGGATGGATGGATGGATGGATGGATGGATGGATGGATGGATGGATGGATGGATGGACGGGATGGATGGATGGATGGATGGATGGATGGATGAATGAATGGATGATGGATGATGTGAGTGGATGGTTGGGTTGATCGGTGGGTGAATGGATTTATGGACAGATGGACGGACAGACAGACGGACAGATTGAAGGATTGATGCATGGATGGATAATAAATGAAATAACGAATTGATGAATTAAAAGTGAATGAATGAAAGAATAAAACAATGAATGAACGGATGGACGGACAAAGGTATAGTGCGACCGTTTCACAAAATACTTGACAATAGACAGGAAGTGTTGTAAGACAGGTGCTCAACCACCTGTTACCGATTAAGTCCCAACTTGGCACTGCTCTTGAAAGAGCTCTCTGGAAACCTTTCTTGGTCTACGAAATGTTAATATCTGTAGCCTACATCCGTCTATATC
Organism: Aporrectodea caliginosa; assembly: GCA_020284085.1. Classification (NCBI taxonomy): domain Eukaryota; kingdom Metazoa; phylum Annelida; class Clitellata; order Crassiclitellata; family Lumbricidae; genus Aporrectodea; species Aporrectodea caliginosa. Next base: position 438,277 of record JACEVL010000150.1, on the reverse strand, counting down.
TGCCTGTGTGTATGGATGCTTGTGTATGTGTGCATTATAATCTGTGTATCCATGTATCTAGCACGTATCTATGTTTGAATGTTTGCATTATGTTGCAGGTGTGCATATGTGTACCTTTGTATGCATGAATGCGTGTATGTGTGTATGTGGGTATGCGTCTCAGTCTTTGTGTGTCCGTGTATCGGTGAGTGTTTGTGTGTTAGTCTGTGTGCAGCTCTTTCTCGACAGTTTCTTGTTTGCTGAGGGAAACTTTTCAACCCTCTAGTCGACTTCCTATTGTTCGAACTGCACACAGTAGTTTTCTTGGTCTTTGGAGATTCCTCTATCTACTTCCTGCTTTCGATTCCTAAGAATTGCTCAAAAGAATTGTTAACAGGAATTCGTTTCGGGATTGTATCTGTGAGGAAGACCTTACAGGCAGCAACGAAATGCAAGCGGAAATGTAGCTTCTAAGGAAGACTGGTAATTGGAATTGCAAATTTATATAACACAATTGTAAGAGAGAGAATCATCAGAGGCGCTCCCCGACCTAACAAAAGCCCGGCACAGAAGTTTTGCTGTGGTCGGCCCATCATCCTGGAACAGGCTGCCCAACAACCTGCGGCATTAACTCCTCAGCCTCTCTTTTCCCTCTTTTCGGAAACGTTTGAAGACCATTTAGTTCGATCGTGGTTTCATTGTGTAAGGTCTGGGGCGCAACTGGTGAGTAACGTTTGAAGTGGCGCTATATAAATCTGCAATTACCATTGCTATTACCATTGCCAAATAAAACCACGATCGATTCTTAACCCTTTCTTAAGCGCTCGCGGTAAAGTGGTGAAGAGAAGCTCACGTCGCATTTTGTTGGGCAATTACATTTAACCGGGGGATGGCCCGACCACAGTAAATAATGTTAAGCTTCAACAGTGTAACATTGTAAAACTGTATAATTGTAAAACAATAGACTTGCAAACAAACAAGTAGAAAACTAGACGGAAACGTTGGTACTCGTTGGTAGCAGATACCATCGCTGGACTGCTGAGGAAAAAGAATGCGTTGTACCAAACATCGGAAGAATAACAGGACATGAAGAGCATCAATCGTAGAGATAACAATGGCGATGAGGGGTCAACAGATACGAAGGGAAAGAATGACTATTAGCATCGGCGGTACAGAAGATTAAATTACTTCTATCCGCACTCACCATTTTCTTTTCTGTCGATAATTACCTTAACATTCAAATTGCCTCTATACATAATTACTTGTATCATTACTGCTAAATTTTATGTTACATCTATCAACAATTTCCTTTACGGTACCTGTTAAATTGGTTTAGTTAAATTGCTTTAATAGCCTACCTCTATCAACAATTCCCTTAACCTTTAACTTACCTCTATCAACAATTTCTAGTACCGTTGAATTATCTCAATCCATAACTCAAATTTGCCTGTAAATTGCCTCCATCTATTATAGTCGCCTGTATCCTCAAGGCTCAAACTAATTTATCAATCGTTACAAAGGTCGCGCGTGCGTCACGCGTGGCTTCAGCTAGACATAATGTTCCTTGCTCCTTATCTGAGTCAGACCATCTCAGATCAATTAGATAGTCATGCACTCAGACACCTCTGAGCAGACAACATAACATATTTGAGTCTGCCATACATTAGCCTACATTAAGTCTGAGCATGTCCTAAGCCAGGATAAAGGAGGAGGGTTCTGCGGTGGGCTTGCAACCCACCCGGGTGAAATCACTTGCAACAGAAACAATGCAACAAATACGAGTGTGTTGCCCGATGTGCAGACCTACACGGGAAGGCCTAAGTTCTAAGTTCTGAGCCTACATTAGATTACATTAGCTTACACTCAGTCATTCATTCGCAGTCATTCATACACTAGATTGCATTAGCCACACGTTATATAGATTACATTGGTTTACATTAGATTGCATTAGCCACACATCAGATTACACTAGTTCACATCAGTGATGGGCACAATTAGTAAAATTGTTAATCAATTAGAATTAGAATTAGCTGCTGAAATATGCTAATCGCTTAAAATTAGAATTAACCAAATGTTGTAGCTGATCGATAAGAATTAGAATTAGCTAATCGATTAGTTAAATTGCAAATCTATTAGAATTATGATTAGCTACTTAAAATTAATTAGCTAATCCATTAGAAATAGAATTAGTAAAATCGTGTAGTTAATCGATTAGAATTAGAGTTAGCTGTTTGTCTAATCGATTAGCTAATCAATTAGATTCTAATAGATTAGTTACCTCTGGTTCACATTAGATTACATTATACAATACAATACAATACAATGCAACTGTAATTTGATAATGCCCTCCTAACCAAGTTCAGATGTGCACATTAAAGCCAGGCAATGAAGCTGGGCAACCATTAAGAGCCATAGGTAGACTGGAAGAGGTTAAGTTTTCAATTTAGAGTTAAAGACAGTCTCGCCGAGAGAGAGTTGCGAACATGAGGGGGAGAGTGTTCCAGGTGGAGGGACCGGCAACTGTGAATGAACGCCGGTATCACGAAATAGAGTATCCGTCCTAAGACTATCTGGGGGATATATGAATTTATCCCACCGGATGGAATAAACCGGTTTAGAGTATTCGGGGGGATAAACCATTCTATCCCCCATCGTCATACGCGTCACGAAAGCCAAGACGAAATTCCAGTCAAAATCACCAAAACGAAGTAAATTAATTTCAGATACGCAACTTAAAATATTTTTTGTACAATAAATCCAAACAGTACGACTGAATACACTTAGAAACCGCCAAAAATGCAAACTAAACCGAATACTCCATTTCGCTAAGGGGATACTCATGTATGAGAGACACTCTATTTCTTGACACCGGCCAAAGACAAGACGTGTAGCAGGAACAACATACTTTCCAGCAAATGCCGATCGAAGAGAGGAGTGGTCTTTGACAGAGTTGCAGGGCTTGGCCATGGAAGAAATGCAGCCACACAAAAGATTACACTAGCTTATTAGGTTACGTTAGCTTACATTAGAGTACAAAATATACCTACACCTCAGGGCGTATACCACTGAATTGCCTCGTAATGCATTGCAACGAATAATACATAGAGTAATTCTGTAATCCATATGTACAATATAAAGTAATTCTATTATAATCCATATTTATTCCCACATACGTGTAGATAACACTGAGGATGCCAGAGCGGTCTATTCGGCAGCGTAATTAATCTGTAATTCAACGATTGTTAGTTCGAGCCTCCTATATATATGTAGATTCAATATTGCTCATAAACACATCTCAATCCTCATCCCAGGCACATTCGTCTAAGATAATTATCATCACAGCTTAAATGATCTGCTGTGCGATTTCCTAAAGATTCGCACACCTAAGATATTTCGCAAACTTTCGTAAATTCACTTAATATTTTCCCTAAGTTTTCGTATAAATTCGTCTCGGGTATTCTTACCTGAGGGACACAGTCGCAACACTCTCGCCGTTGTCGTTCCACGGTCTAATGCCAATCTGCCTGAACCGAACAGCAATATCTTCACGAGGACTAAACTGCGGGGAAAACCCAGCCCAACGGCCTACGAATAGGCCTATACTTAGAGCCTAAAACGCCACATACATGCATACGCACATACATTTACATATGCACAGGTGTCTAGTGCGGAAGGCAATAGCCGATGGCGCACCTAAAGCATATGCGAACACCTGGGTTAGAGAAGATAACAGGTGAGAAAGCTGATCACTTTTCAATCCGATCTGATCTGATCTTTGTATTGTATTGCATTCAAACATTTATAAAGCGCCTCTAGTGGGTTAGCCGTTCAGAGGCGTTCAGTGATCAGATAAGGTCGACATTGAAAAGTAGGCAAGTAAATAAGTAATTAGTATTTTAGTGATGCAAGTCAAACGCTCACATTTTATAAAATAGACAGTTGATGTAAAATGTTACTGTCGTTGGATCAGGAAAAGCCCAAAAACCTATTAGCGGCTACTAAGAGCTCTTCTGACGCTCGCTTCAAGACTGTAAACTGTTCGAAGAATGGAGATTTCAGTGGTGGCAGGTGATGCAAGGTCTACGTATTCAAAGTATAGCGCTCAGAAGGACTACATCTACGATATTCTTGGCAACAGATGTTGTGTTGCTGGAATCTTTATAGTACCGTTTTGAGGACCCACAGGAAAAGCAAGCGGAGATTCTGGACTGGTCATTTTTAGGTGTTTTTAAAATCATCCAAAACGAAAAAATTCCACGCGGTTGACTTGACAGGCATCACAGAAGCGGATTCGAACTCAATATGTCCTACGAACGTCTCATGCCTCCAATTTATATGAAATCTTACATCTTTACTTAAGAGACCTACACCTTGCCCCTTCTGACCTATGCCCTCCCTGCCTTGACTTTATCAGTAAGACAATCGCATGAATTTAAATGCATGGTGGAATTATGTACATTGTCTTATATTCGGGTTTAAGAAATGGGACAGCGTTAAAAGTTTCACTGATGGACTGGGCAGGATGAATTTCACTTTTTCGGCGAAAGTACGTCGTTGTAAACTATATTTCCATTTGAAATGTTCTGATAATTTTGCTATTCATAATCTGTTGTGGACATACTTATAAGATAATTCCCATGACTATGATTGCCTTGCCTTTGTATATATGAAAGCACATGATGCCATTGCTCAACTGTACGGCCTGTAGTAAGTTTGATGACCTGTGTATTATACAGGAGGCGTAACATTAAGCTGATAGTCTGTGGATTATAATTAGGCTAATGTTCTAGGTTTTCTTTCCTATTCGTTATAATTTCTGCAGTATGGCTGTTGTTCTGCTTCTTTGGCGTAATAAACGTGTTGATAGGCCTCTCTACATGTACATGACCCGGGTTATCACCGGTTGACGTGACAGGGCTGTGTCATCTGAAGGGCTGCCTCCTGACCCCATCGGTTAGGCCCTTTGTCCTCGATATGTAGACCCATTGTCGACTATTATAAGAGTGTTTTCTGTCTGTCTGTCTGTCTGTCTCTCAGTCTGTTTCTATATGTCTGTGTGTTTAGACATGTCTGTTCATCTGCCTGTGTCTCTCGGTGTAGTGTGGGTCTGTGTGAGTCTGTCTGCGTGAGCGGCTATGTGTCTTTCCATGTGTTTGTTGTCTCTCTGTCTATATCTGTGTGTCTCTTTGTCTGTATGTGTAGTGTGTCTGTCCGTCTCGTCTGTGTGTGTCTGTCTGTCTGTCTGTGTGTGTGTGTTTGTTTGCCTGTCTGCCTGAACTGACTCAATATTTCTATCTCCATTCTCTCAACACCAGAACATACACCAGACCTTAGATAGGCACCTTTTCAACGTTTCAATAACGTTTAATTCCTTAAATACTTTCTGCAGGCTCTGCATAAATTTGCTAGTAGGTTACATTGCATTAATCAATCCAATTTTGTCGTGGCTACCTATGATTCAAAATTCTCTGACCTGAGCCATGACCTATAAACATTATCACCTGTCACGCGTGCTATGTTCATTACATTGGTCGCCCGCTGAGAAAGGTATGCAGATTAAAATCTGCCTTTGGATTAGCACACGCCCAGCTTGAGACTCTCTGTAGAAATTCATCGCAACAACTTTAAATGTGGTTTCATCTGTAACCATGCATGGAAATCCGCCGGGTGGGTTGTACGTGTGTGAGGGTCCATAACTGGAGAGTTTTTCTAATTATCTGAACATTGGTTTTTAAATTATGCAATAATGTTGTTCAGCAATTAGACTAGCGAAGAGAGCGTCGTTGTTTAGTTTCTTTGAAGCTAAAGTACTGATATTACAATTGCAATTATAAATACAAAATCACAACTAAAACGGTTGTACACGCATAATATTTTTCTGCTACCGTGTAAACGTGCGTGTATAGCCTACATGCTATGCCGCGTGCGAATATGCGAATGCGAAGCGTTTCTGATCAGGGTTGAAAACAAGGACTCTGCAGTACGCAACAACCCAAACAATCGTTTTTACATTTTAGCCTCAGTCACAACTGATATAATGACGTATTGACGTCGACGCATCTATGACGTATTTGGTGACGTTTTTATGCCGATGACGTTTTTACGCAAATGTCATATCCGTGCGTATCTTCTGTTGTAATGCCGCCTCTTGCTTCGCTAGGCTCTGGTAGTATTCGACCATGACGGCCCACGCCTTGAGGGACATGAAACCATCGGGGGGCGTTTCGCCGGCACGGGCCATGGCCCGCATCTTCGTTCCAGAGATGAAGAGAAAGTCGTCTTTATTTTCCGGGTCAAAGAAGTCCATGGCTTTCTTCTTCTTGTTGTAAGCGGCCACACGGAATGGAACGATTTCCAACCGGCTCAGACCTGGAGCCATCGTCAACACCTAAACGACATTCAAATCCGGAATTTAGGAAAATAGTAGTTAAGATCAAAAATTCAAAATCAAACTGTCATCAAGAATATTGCATTGTAATAAAAGGTCTGCATAGAGCCTTTCAACACCTTCTGAGCCCGAAATGTCGTCTAGCACTGACAAGGTGACAGAGGGATGCACGGATGCCCGGTTTTTCCATCTATGACGGACTGCTTGATGGTTTTCTGACAATTGTTCGTTTATAAATAAACATTCTGTTCTTCGTGACTTAGATGCCTTAGAGGTTTCCGCATGTAGCGCCTTTGTGAAGTATTTAAAAGTCGCGACTGTCAGTATCTACATTGTACATACATAGGCCTACATACACATACATACGTCGTACATACATACATACATAGATCTATATACATACATACTTCCTACATACATGCATACATACACACATAGATATCTACATACATGCATGTAGGCATATTCATGGTAGCGTAATTGTGTATAACTCGAAAGCAACAGTTAATGACAGCAATGGACGTGGATTAGGTTATAAGAGATGTTTTGGCGATGCTTGCCTTAGCTCCGTGGCTGGCGTTGTAAAGATCTTCTTTTGTTTCTGGGTGGGGCATTCCAGCAGGGTCCCTCCCAACGATGTAGAAGTTGGCCCCCGTCGCCATCCGAGCCTTGGCGTGCCACTGGACCTGTCGGATGGAAGATTCGAAGCAGTGAAAACAATGCAACAGCGAAAATGATGATGCCAATGGCCTTCGATAAGATTCTCGTGACTTAATGGTAGAGATGATGATGACAAGGTTTTATTATGAGAATGACATAATGATGTCGTTGTTCATAAAGATGACGAGTTCAGTATTGCTGTTCTCACTGATTATGAGAACGAAGCGAGGATGATGATGATGATTTTATGTTGATTACGCTGATTGTGATGGTGGTTATGATGATGATAATGATGAAGATGGAGAGGGAGAAAAACAACAATGGTGATGCTAATGACAATGATGATGATGATAATGATGAAGAAAGAGTAGATGATTATGCTGCTGTTGATGATGATGATGATGATGAAAGCTGAGTCTTACTTCGGTGGGTCCGGCGTACATCATGGGCGAAGGGAAGATGGCCATGACGGTGCTGTGTGGGTCGAGCACTCCCTCGTCGAGCAGAGCCTGGTGCTGTCGAATCCTCCACGCAAGAGGAACATCATCATCCTTTGTCCATCCGCCTACATCAGATGAACAGCATCAACATCCGATTCACTCATCCATAGCATCAACATCATCAACATTGCTATCGTTATCATCATTGTCATAATTATCATCATCATCATCACCTACATCATCCTACCAACACCTCTTTTCATCTTCATCGTCATCATCATGATCATCATTATCACTATCATCGTCATGGGCATTGTGACCATCTTCAATGTCACTTACTACTTCATTGTCATCATCTTGGGACTTGACCAGACCGGATTAGATGACACGAGAAGAGAGTCGAATATGCGGGAACTAATGAGAATACAATTTGCACAGTTATGTCACCAAAAGGGTTAGAGTGAGGTCAAGGGTTCAGACAGGGGTGTGGATATAAATGGTTCTAACCCTCACCACACTTACCGAGTGGGTGGAGAAGGAGAACTGGATGTGCATAGCCGCGCTGTTTTAGTCGTCTCTGTGTGTCATGCATCAGAAGAGCGTGACCGTTGTGAACTGGGTTGCGCAACTGGAAGGCAAAGACCGCATCCGCCTGAAACACGCACAACACCGCTCATGCATATCGAAAGTCATAGACCATGGCCATTTAGCAATCCTGTGTTGCTCATAGGTTAAGTAGTTAAGTCACGTTATGCTAAGTTATATTAAGTTAACATTACTCGTTTTAAATTTAATTGATGAGATTGTCAAAAACGCAAGCTGGAAAAGTTAACCTTGGCTTTGATTTACCAAATTTAACGCAATTCTATTATAGATTCCTAAATTTAACAAGATAATGTAAAATTTAATTTAGCCTGAGCTTTGAATTTCCATAGTTTGAACTTAGAATCGATTTTCTAAATTGAACCAAATTTTAACTTTGAGGTAAGATTCAATTTCCTAAATTTAATTGAAGCTTCGATTCTCTTCTAAATTTAACCCAAGCTAAATTTAACAACGATTTTCAAAGTTAACCTATTCGATTCAATTTACTAAAGATTCGAACCCATTTTTCGATTCACTAAATTTAACCTAAGATTCAATTGCCTAAACGTGACCTACATTCAATTTCCTAAATTTGGCTCTGAGTTCGAGAGGCGTCAGACGGTACTGGTCAAGTCCATCGTTCCAGACGATGCGCTGGATAACCTCGAGGTCTCCACCGCACAACCAGTCTCCGCTTTCAAGGATCACCTGTCCGAAACACTATCCGAAGAGTGTTCTGGAGTTAGCGGTCCTCGTCCTCGGTCAATGAAAAGTGATCGTTCAGCAAAGATGTGTGGTCTCGACATTTATTGTTCAAAACTCCAGGCCTTAAGGACAATGCAATAGTAATTTGGCATAATTCGGCCGCTGCCCCGGGTGTTGTCGATGTCAGATGAATTACGATGCGGCGCATGTGTGGATACTGGTGGCGTCCCAGGCGATGTATTTGCCTCTTGTCCACGGGATCAGCGTCGCTCTTATTATTATTATTATTATTATTATTATTATTATTATTATTATTATTATTATTATTATTATTATTATTATTATTATTATTATTATTATTATTATTAATTATTATTATTATTATTAATTATTTAGCAACTTCTACATTTCTCTTGTAGCATCAATTATAGTCAGCTGTTTCAGTTGAAGGGGCGAGAATTACACCATAATCAAAAGTCAGGTTAGGCCTGTGCTAATTAGTTGATTAATTTTATTCTGCGCCAAAGAACAAAATTTAATCGTACCTTATCTGTTCCTGACGTAAGGATCGTACCCTTATGGCAGGTACCGAACTGTCGACAGCAACGTTCTTCTTTTCGATGTTCGTAGAACTCCGGAGTTCGAAGGATTGCCACATTCTGATCGCCATAGCGAAGGGCAATTGCAGGACATCCACCAAGCCTCTCCTTATCGTCAGTGCTGACCGGAAGTACGATGGGAATGGACTGATTGACAACACCCTCATCGACGATGCAGCCGAAGTGTTGGCTCTGAAGGTACTGGCGTTCGCGCATGAAACCCGTCAGAGGAGTGGCCCAGCCTTCCGCCAGAACCTGGACCCACTGCAGGTCGATCTGGAGTTTGAATTTCAAATCAATATAATTATGGTGATTTGATTAGAGTGGGTTAAGATAATTTGCAATACTAGATTTGAAATCAAGTCTGAAAATATTTAGGAACACGATTAAGCAGGGTTGGGCTGGATTAATTTTCAAGACAAGATTTTGGGGGATTATATTAGATTACCGGTACTTTGCAAGATTAGATTAGTTGTGTTAGATCAGTCATGATATTAGATAAGATGGAGATAATATATGAATTTCTGTTCATATTTATTAGATCGGGTCTTAAGATGAGATCAACAGATTGCTAAGATAAGAATGAACTAAGCCACCCAAATGATATTCGATTAGAACGTTAATGATTTGGCCTTATGGCTTTATGTTGTCAGATCGGTAGTTCCTTTCGAGGCGCTATACAAATTTTCGACTACAATCACAAGTCATAGGCTACCACACTAAACCACACCGCACCAAACTACATTACACCCACCACACTAAACCACACCACATCACACTACACTGTCTCAGACTGTTGTAAATGATGTTTTAATCAGACTACGAATTGAGCAGTTGATGTCGGCCTACTTCTGTGATGTCTAAGAATTGCAGAGTCTCAGCTTCTTTGATCGCTTGCTGCCGCAACTTTCCCGGAACGAACAATTCCTTTACAGCTGTCGTCGCCGACTCTGGAACTATTCCCTGAAAAATCACAGAACACCAATTCCAATTCACGTAACGTTTTCCACACACCTAAAGTGAATAGGTACACGTGATTCGTATGGACACGGATAGAAGAGCCAACTAAATGATGATCTGGTTCACTGAAGAGAAAAGGAGGAGAAGACCACGAAGGAATTGATCGGAGACCATCCAGGACGACTTGAGGTGCCTGGGGGATGTCTTCGGGGTGGGGGAGAGGCGTGAAGACTGGCAATGGACATCGATGAACGTAGAAAACGCGTTTTTCCCGTGCACACCTGCACGGAAAGAACTAAGTGCCAAGTACTAATTAACAAGTACTAAGCACTATGGCGTTGTGCTAGTTGTCACCTTTTACCCGAGATGTTGTACAGGACTCTGCTCCGGAAGCGTCGAATGAATATTACAGTCCGTCAACTAGTAATGCATGTCGTGAGAAGAGTCGTCCTTACCTTGCCTTACCCATGAATACCTTACCATAATTTACCCTATACCTTGTCTTACCAAGATATACCTTACCTCACCTTACTCAACCCTTTGCTCTGTTCTGTCTGTACTTTTCAGTTCTTTCATCTACTCTTATATTCTTTCTCTTCTCTTATCATATCTTACCATACCTTTCCGTTCTTTACTGTACCTTGCATTATCCTACCATACCATACCTTTTCTTTTCTTACTGGGTATTACTTTATTCTACTTACTTTACATCATTATATTATTCGTATCGTAGTCGTTAACTGACATTTCTAAAGCGCAACTCTAAAGCTAAATGGAGGGCACCAGCTTATTCACGAGCTCTAATTCGTGTCCGAGAGGTTGTCCAGGTATGTCAAAGAAATACGCGAGTCCGGGGGTTGCCAGAGAGACCAGAGAGAGGAAGTATAAGTAGAAGAGCTGATGAGTTTTAATTGCCCTAAATAAAGATGTGTTTACCCTCTTCTGAAGTAGGTCGACCACCTGTTGAACGCATTCGTCGATGCTGTAGTCACCTGCGTGGATCGTCAGCTCTGGACAGAGTGGAGCCTCGTATTCCTGGTCAATACCAGTGAAGCCTACGACAAACGAAGCAATTAGGAGCAAATTATATTACACGGGGATATTAATAATAATAATAATATTTTCGTTTATTCAATAATCTAGGTTGACAAAGAGAATAGACAATAGGTTAGAATATAGGTTAGACAATACAAGAACACAAATGAGGTTAGACATAAATCTATAATGGACTAACAGAACAGACAGCTGCAATACACGATAGTAGAGCTGACCTGTAATAGCGTAGGCTAGACAATAGAGTTAGACTATAGGCTATACTACCACTACCACTACCACTACCATAAGCCAACACCACTACCAGTCTACCACTAGACTGAACTACTACCACTAGATAGGATAGATACTGCTGCTGCTGCTACTACTGCTGCTACTACTACTAGACTAGAATAGAATACTAGAACTAGAAAACTAGACTAGATTATACATTAATAGACCAGATCAGATAATATTGAACCGGCTCAGGCATCGTAAAGTGAGAACAGCTGAGACCACGACGTACTTTTGATGAGACCGGAGCGTGCCTTCTTGTAGAGACCCTTAACGTCTCGCTCTTCACAGACTTCGATGGGAGTGTCGACCCAGCATTCGACGAACTGCAGACCATTCTCCTCGTGCAACTTCCTCGCCTGGTCTCGATCCTACAATTATAGTGCTCCTCTTTTAACCATCTCAAAACGGCAACATCAGTTTAATAGAACGATCCCATCTTCACTTCACTACTAAATTGAATAACGATGCCCATAACGATGATTATGACGATGATAAAAATAGCGACACAGACAATGAAGTTGATAAAAATAATTATTATCGGCCACCACCAAATGATGATGGCGACAACGATGACGATTCCCATGATGACGACGACGTGACAGGATGATTGAAAAACATATAGACTAATTGTAATAACAGATTTATACAGCGCCTTTTAAAGAAGAGACTCGTCAGAGGAGCTCCCGATCTAACGACGGAAACTCAGGTTCGAACAAAATGGTTTTCAAGAGGTTACGGAATAGGGGTCAAGAAAGACCAAGAAGCTCATGTCGTAAGATGCTTATAGTAATCTATTCCAGAAAGCTGGACCGACCACAGCGAAGCTTCTGTGCTGCACTGTGGATGTTCTGGTCACAGGGAAAGCCAGATCATCCTGTGCCGCGAAGAGATATTCGGCCAGGAATCGATTAGACTGAGCCACAGAACTTCTGAGATAAGCAGTGGACCAGAATAACAAGGCAATTATTACGCATCAGCCTCAAGATCTTCAACTCAGTGTGTTGGTGCTTCACTACCTGTGCCATTCCTTTCTTTATTCGCTGGATATTATAATTATGTCCAAACCTATGCATACCTTAAATCAGACGATGACAACAATGATGATGAAGACGAAGGGGAAAAGGAAAACTTAATTCACTAATTAACTGATTACATAAGTTGGTAGGTAGCTACGTAAGTAGATAAGTAAGTAAGTAGCGTGTGCAATGTCAAGTTCAGCTAACGTTTCTGTATGGACTGATGAAGCTGGTCAAGCAGACAATTCCTCCATCGGCAAAGAGCTTCGCCACTTCGGAGATACGTCGGACATTCTCCTCTCGATCTTCGTGACTGAATCCGAGGTTCTTGTTGAGTCCATGTCGGATGTTGTCGCCGTCCAGACTGTAAGCTGGAATGCCCTTGCCGACGAGGTACTCCTCGAGGGCGAAGGAGATCGTTGTCTTGCCAGCTCCGGAAAGACCTTTCACACAGGACACAGAATCATCAAGCTCTCTGAGGTAAGGTGAACGGGTAAAGAGACAGACAGGCAGACAAACAGACAGAGACCCACAGACGCACACACATACGCAGACATACAGATAGACTGACCAACTGACGAACGGACTACTGACTGACTGATTTAAAACTGAAATACAGACACACAGGTTATCAGACTCACTGGTAGACTGACATACATAGAAGGGACACACTGCAGGAAGACTGAGGCGCAGCCATACAGAGTCAGAGCTAGAGACAGACACAGAGAATAGTAATGAGAGACAGAGAGAGCTACGGAGAGATATAGTTTGACACATACACACAATTATGGCGAACACGGACAATGCAACATTCCGATACATATTTACAGTGACAAGTAGAGAGACAATGACGGGGAAAGAAAGACGAAAGTCGTTCTGTGTGTGTGTGTGTGTGTGTGTGTGTGTGTCTCTGTGTCCAGGGATGGGCAGTTATTGAAATTACGTGATTGAAATTACTTGAAATTGGGCAATGTGTAATTTGTTAATTTGTGATTCAATTGCATCTCCAATGTATTTTGTTATTTCAAATTACATTTCATGTCCCAAAGTGATTTGTAATTTGTAATTCAATTAGCCTACATTTTCCCGCGTAATCTGCCCATCCCTGCTGTGTGCTTGTGTCTGTCTGTTTGTATGTGTGTGTGTGGTCATAAGACCCACCTGTTAGCCAGATCGTGCATCCTCTGAATCCGCCTCGTTGACCCAGGGCCTGACCTCGTTTGTCACGTGACACGTGCTGCTTCTGATACGTGACGTTGGTGGCGACGTTAGCCTGCTGGATGAACAGTCAGAATAAGTAGAACAAGATGAATCAATATCAAATGATTGATTGAGAATAGATTATCTGTTATGCGTTAAAGTTCTTTTATGTCAGAGACGTGTTCGCCCATCTAATTGCAAGTTAAATTGATAGAATTTATTTGCCATTGAGGACCGTGGACGAATAAACGCCTGATGCATGTCCGCTATAGATATACAACTATTGGTATGTGTAAGCATATGCGGCTATGTAAGCATGTATGCATGTACGTATACGTTGTATGTATGCATGTTTCGCTATGCATGCATGCAAGTAACCTAGTTACTTACATGTAAGTGTCAGAAGTCCCCAGCTAGCGGATTATAGATCCATTTAGGGCCCCTGCAATTTCTTGATGTAAGATATTATCGTCGTAATATTATGAATAAAGATTGATAGACTGATGTATGTATGTACGCATGTATGTTTGCATGGATGTATTCATGTTTGCATGTATGCATTATGTATGTATGCTTGCATGAATGTATGCTTGCATGTGTCTATATATGACGCCTATAATACATGTATGCATGTATGCATGTATGTGCTTGGCTATGCATGTATGCATGTATACATATGCTTGTATGCGTGCACGTAGATGAGTGTGTGTGTGTATATATATATATATATATATATATATATATATATATATTTGTGTGTGTGTGACAATGAAAATTCAACTTTGCCAGTATAGAAACTTTCTCATCTGATCTTGTTAAAAAGGAGCTAAAATAGTCACTGGATAAATATAGTATGATTGTGTCCTACAGATGGAGCAAGCAGTTTTTGTGCTTTAGAAAAAGTAGCCTACTAAATAATATATGTGATATAATGACACGTACATACTTCTGTCTATTTGTCAGTCAGTGTGTCCTTAGTCCTCGTATCTGTCCGTCCGTCTGTCTGTCTAATTAGTCCTCGTATCTGTCCAACTGATCAAGGTGAGATAAAACGGGGCTGTTTACTTCTGCTATCGACCGGTTGGATACTTTCACAGGACAGAAATCTTTGTAGGCCTACGTCCATCCATTCGCTTGTTTATACATGAACATGAATTTTAAGTCTGTCCGTCCATCCACGCGTCCATCCAACCAACCATACAATTTATCCATCCATCCATCCATCCATCCATCCATCCATCGATCGATCCAATTTCCAGCCATACTGTTCTTATAGCACGAATGTATCACGACTTGCATCACATGTGCTCAAACAATCTTCTGGCCCGTCTCTAGGAATGTAGGCTTGGCTTCCCCGGATTTTGACCTGGCACCGAAACGAACAGCTAGAGGAGTTTGGCTATTGCGGACTTGATTTGATATAGCGCCGGTGAATAAGCTGGTCTCCCTGACGTGGCTTTTGTGGGCGCTGAGAAATTTTCGAAGATTTACATTACATTTACACAGGCTAATTTTCGCATAAGGATAGCTACGAATACACCCCCCCGGTTGAATCCCGTTAACGAACTTAATTTTTAGCGAATGTGAATCTTCATAACTCGATACTGTAAAGTTTACAGTACAATTATTTGCGAATGTAAGTCGATCTTTACTGCTGCCTTGGCGGACCCCGGCCATGTTCTGAACCCGCTCCTCCCTCCTGTAAAGACACTCCCCTATTCCCTGCGTCCCAGACCACATGACCGAATTGTCCCACAGGCTGACAACTTAGGCCTAATGAGAAAAACGTTTTTAACAAGAATGCTTTATAATGTGTAATTTCATGTAAACCAAAGTGCGGTTATGCAGTTGGATAAATAAAGAATATACTTACTTACTTTACGGATATAATACTTTACGGATGTAATTCTGTACGTTAGCTTCAACTCTTGGACCGTTGACGATTGGCGTATATATAAGAACTGAAGGATTACTTGCTTTACTTTACAACACCAATCAGCTAGGCTACAGACGTTCATTGTTGACATTGTGAAGCGTCCAAGAAGTAGCTTGTTACTCATAATGCCGTATAAATTGCCCTAATTACTATGACAATTACAAAGTAAACTTATTAATAGCAGGTACGATTGGGTCGGTTCCAGATTCCAGGTTCCGAGGGACAGGCAGGTAGACGGACCACTTCGGTGGATGATCTTTCCAGGACTACGTTTACTACGCTTAGGCCTACTATCATGCAGTATATAATATGTCCATATAAAGTGATGATCACTACCATGCGCAGAGTATTGTAATGTATAGCACTCTACCTGGCGAATTCCATATGGATCCGGATTGGACATTTTTCCAGTTGCAATGTGACTTTCAAACCTTCAGCAGAACTCGACACCTGTATCAGGTGGTTCAAACAGAGACTGACAACGAGCTATGAAATGAAACCGTACGATACAACTGGCCAAGACTTGGCCGAGATATTATATCGCTCTGTCGTAGCGAGATGTAGGGGCCTATATCTTTTCCTCTGGCTAAATGATGTCCGCAGAACAGAACGGTCTATAGCCAATCGCTTCGCTGCTGATCTGCACAGTTTGTCCTACTCTCTGGTTGTCAATCGATTCGGAGTTAGACGCACAGAAGACGACTGACGAGAACAGAACTGAGATGTCAACGATGTCGAGTTTTATAGGATGGATGGGGAGGCTGAGAGTAAGAGAGGGAGGTAGAAATAAAGAGTCTGAATCAAAAGTAGCCGGAGAGGTCATAAAACAGAGAGCTACAAAAAGAGGTAGAGAGAGAGATAAAGAGAGACAGAGACAGGGGCAGAGAGACACAGACAGACAGAAACAGAGACACAGACAGAGACAAACAGAGTCAGAGAGAGAAACAAACCGAGTCCCAGAACAGATAAGAGACAGACGCAGAAAGCGACATCAAGTACAGCCAAGTAAGACTTTGAAAGTCACAGAAATTAAACAAAAGGAAATCGAGGAAAAAGATAGACAGATAAACAGACAAACAGACAGACAGACAGACGAACGAACGGACAGAGAGGATGATACCGGTTGATCAGATCAAACTTTGCACGTTACTTTGCACGTTTGACTGATCGGCAAAAGTCAGGACCTACAGCAGACGAAGTTCTTACTAAGATAAAAGAGACCGAAGGTTTAGCGTGTGAGGTCTTGACCGAGTTCCACAAAGAACACACTCGATATACATACATACATATATATGCACGCACACACACGCACACATACAGCTATAGACACAAAGACAGATGCTATATGTACATATACATATTGTTAAATTAAAGACGATTCTCACTAGGGTTAGGATATAACTATACTATTCAAAAGTAAGTTTGTACTTTTCGAAAAGAAACAGAAACGAACTTAACAAACCGCAGTAGGCCTACAGCTTCAACCGCGGTGACCTCGAACAGTTCAACCAGAAGAAGCCACTTCACGGAACGAGCAACTCTGTCGGTCGCAATGGACCGAGACAAACAGCAACTGACATCTAAACTGACAGGAGGAACCTCACTCGGTTCAATCATAGAATGACTCTAACTCAGAACCTTGACTTACTAATAGCAAAACAGGGTCTCGTTAGATGAAACCAAACTGCCATGTTCCCTTATACTATAAATTTTTAGACTTATATATATATATAGAGTTTGTTTTTCGCTAGATGGCCGAATTTTGAACACACCTTATGCAAACTGGTGAAGCTTAACAGGCGTACCAATCGTTCAAGGAACTGGCCATAAGTTAAGACAGAGCAAACTATCCACTTGAAATATCCAGATACAACAATATACACAAATGCCTGTTGCCCCGTAGCTAAATATAGGCTATACATAATCATAGTCTTGCATAGTGGCTTAGTCACTGACACACAATATTGAAACTTTTCAGCGTTACTAATTACTAGATTGTTAGAAAATGTTATTAAAGGTGAGAGAGGGGGAAATAGTGGGTTAAGAAGACGCTCTCTGGACCGAAGCGATTCTGATTGCTGGTCGTTTGGTGACGTTAGAGCAAGCTGAGAATCCAGGGACAAGGACCACACAGCAAGACTAGAGAAAAGATAATGATGATAATTGTTTTTTAGATATCGGTCTAATGTTTGCAAAGAGAATGTCACCTTCAAGGGCAAATTGTTCCTAAGTTGAGCAGATTATGCTTGTGTGCAGGACTTGTGCATGGTTATGGAGCGACTTAAAATCTTAAATGAATACGTGTATAAAGCTGGTCTAGCGTCGGTGAATAAGTTGGTCTCCTCTTACGTCGTTTTTGTGAGCGCTGACAAAGTTTCGAAGATTTACATTACATTTACATTTACATAGCGACTGAATGATCTCGACCCCGGTCATTTTGTAATGAATTGATCGGGTGAGATCAATTCATTGCAAATGCCCGGTTGAAAGGGTGTCACGCCATTTAAGGTTCCCGAGTACGGATCATGCTAGACAGATATTAAAATCTTTGAAGTATAGACGACCATCGATATGCAAACCGGGATCCTCACGGAAAGAGGCGACTAACCTTTCGTTATAAGTACAATATAGCTAATCGGACCAGTTAGCTCAATTGGGGTGGGTGATGGTCGACTGGTATACGGTATACCGTGCTGGAATGTCGACAGAGATGTCGGGGTTCATATCCCCTAAAGGAGGGCCTGCAGAGAGTAGGCTATTTAGAGATTTATGTTTCACTTGAGTTTCTTGAGAACTCTGCTTTAGTTTGAGTACATATGTATTGACAGTATTGTTAGTGGGAAGACCCGATCGAGAGTGAGGGAGAAGACTGGTCACAGATCCTCATACGCTGTGGCTAAAAACATGCAGTATAAAACACTAGTCTTTGTTTGAATTTGAGACATGCATGCTAGAGAACTGTGGGACAGCGCTCGCATTGTAACGCAGAGATTGCCGATTTGAACCTGCCCTGAGAAGGTTGCTGAGTAGGGACCTTGAGAAGTGTCATTATGTATGGCAGTCAGCAAACTGCACATAAATTGTAAATTTCTTGATGTTTTTATCGACAGTCACCTCAAATGGAAAGAACATATATGATGCAAATTACGAAAAATATTGCTAAAAGTATTGGTGTATATTGAATCGCACTCAATATTTACTACGTAAGTTTGCACTGCTCTTTCTTTATTATTCACTTATTTACCTCGCCGTCTGAACACCAAACACCATCCACCTTAGCCGCCTGCCTGTCTGCCTGCCTGACTCTCTGGATTTTGACCTCTGCCTATCGATTTTGATTTTATTGAGCGCCTGTGAATAAGCTGGTTCCCGCGACTTCGCTTTTGTGGGCGCTGTAGAAGTTTCGAGTTTACGATTACGATTACGATTACGATTACCATACCTCTCTTACTGCAGCCTCATTTGGGTAGCCAATTACCCCTCTCGATTGAAAGTTCTAACGATTTTACAAAGTGAGAATTGTTGCTAAACAATATAATTATTATGAAGATGACACTGACCATATGTTCTCAAGCCTGAAGATTCTAAAAATAAAATCCATAAATAAATATTTAATTGCAGAATTCATGTATCAATATGAACGGAAATAATTGCCCCGAGTTTTTCATGGATAGGCTGTCCTGCACTCGTCTCAAATTCAGACTGTCAATCAATAATTTATTATTGATGGATGCGTGGAACTCATCAATGTAGAGATATATACTATGTATTATTAGAAATTAAAACATTGTTTATGCATATAATTATGTTAAGTTATTGTGTACCGACCCACTGGATATATCTTGCAGGTGGCAAATGGTGTCGAGCGGTTGAATGAGGTCAAGGCGCTTACAAACAACTGACAAACAATAGCACATTGTCTCATGCTACACAAGATAGAAAATTAGAAATAGAGAGACATGCAGTCACCTGATGTAGAGGCAGACAGACGCATGCATGCACACATACATTTAGACACACAGACACACAAAGACAGACAGACAAAGAGGCAGGCAGACACAGAGACAGAGACGTGGAGACAAAAAAGAAACTCACACACACACACGCACACACACACACACACACACACGCACACACACCCCCCCCACACACCAACTAACCCATATAATCTAGGTTGCCTATTCGTAGAGATATAGAGCTTTACGGGAACCACACCCAATCTGAGCGCTAGGCGCTGTGGATACGACGCTGTCAGGCACAGTGAATGCAGGCAATATATGAAGTCCGTCAGTGCTTGGATGGTTAACCGTTCAATGAATGCCAGCCAAGCGGGCACCCAACTAAACCTAACATTCTCTCCCGTGGGTTCATGGATCATGAATGCCAACGTCAGGGAAGACGAAAGCTCCTACTGTTGGATTGCAGTCGTCGTGTTTCTGTTTCTTTCTGTGCATGCATGTATGTGTATAGGGAAATGTGTACGTATAAACATATGAGTGTATGTTAGTGTGCGTTAAACATGTATGTTAGTAAGTACTATGTATGCAGATACGGTGTATTTGTGCATTTATGTAGGTATGTATGCAGAGCCGTTTTAAGGAGTTTGGGGGCCCTAGGCACAACTCCTAACCTTAAACGTAACCCGATTTCTGCCTCAATCACTCAGGTCTCAGATATGCATTAATGCACTGCATGTGCACATGTGAAAATTTATTGATATAGCCTAACTAAACTGCTAACACAGCTAACACATATAATCAGTGGGGATGGGGCGAATTTTTGGGCACTGCAGGGGACTAACAAGGGTGCCGAGCAACCTATCATGTCACACTCAGTGCTCGCTCCAGCGATTAGGGTCTGCGCGGATCCCAACTGCTGCCAGCGCTTTTGGAGGCACATATGCAGCCTGTTTTTTTAACGTTCTGGGATCCGTTTTCAGCTATATCTGAACGTTTATTTCAAACACACAAAACTGTTAAAAGTTTCAATGTTTTTATATAGCTATTTTAATTTTTCAGGTTTATCTTGACTAGTTTGGATAAAAAATATAACAGTGGAAAAATCATAGCTAGGCCTATTCATTGTTAAAAACAAGATGATAATTAGGTTAAATATTTGCAAAATCCAGGGGCAAATGCTCCCTTGCCCCACTCAAGACGCCCATGGCTAACACAGCAATCTTTGTACTACAAGACTAGTGTAAAGTAGAAATTTAGTTTAACATACGTTACAGTTCTTATTGTTATAAAATTGAAAATTGGTGATAACTGACATTCACAATCTGCATAATAGCATGGGTAGAAACTATCAAATTAGCTTATGTGGAAATGAAGCGACAACAAGAGCAGTTTTAGATTTCGTTAAGTTAAATAAGTTTTCCAAGTTCACTACCGAGTACCGACATGAAGACATCTAGCGGGTTCTAGCCTACTATCTGTGTGAGAAATTTGATTACGCTTTGTTATAATTTGCTTTGTTATAATCTTTGCTAAGTTTGCTTAGTTTCTCTGTTTCTGGATTCTGCTTCTGGTTCTGCTTTGTGCGAATTAAAGTATATATATATAATTTTAAATTTTAAACAATTTAGAAATTGACTATGTTATTAGGACTGAGAGAGATTTCATATTAACAATTCAAAGTAACTTACCAAGACCTAAAAAAATTGTTTGATAACGTAATTAGCGTTGTAGAAAGCAGACGAATGAAAGCAATAAATATACAGATACAGTGCGCCATTCTTTAAAATTATTGATTTATTTCAGTCTAACTTCTCTTGCGCTCTGCGCAGAATGCGCTTATTACCAATAATTATATTTAACTAAAAAAGTTTGAAAAACGTATGTTTAAAGATGTGTTATTGATATAACTTTGCAGAATTGCTGGAACTCATAATATTGTTGAGAAATATTATCTTACATAGTCGCGATGTAGTTTTGTTTTGGGGTCGCCGCGGGGCCCCTGACGCGGGGCCCTAGGCACGTGCCTCGCGTGCCTAGGCCTTAAAACGGCACTGTATGTATGCGTGTTAACTATATGTATGCTAGCATGTATTTTTTATGTCTGGCGCATGTTTGTAGATATTTTTGTGTCACGCGTCTGTACCTCTATCTTTGACGTCGAAAGTGTCTTTTTCTCGGCTGACGCTTAAGTGTTAAGACAATAGCCAAAAAGCGGAAGAGAGCAACTGAAAGAGACAGACAGAGATAGAGAGCCATACAGAGACAAAGACATACGGAAACGGGTCAAGGCCCTTTCTGCATACATAACGAACTGCTCAGATGCCGCTCGTCATCTATGAAAAAATTGACGTGCAATTTTTACTTAACTTTAGCTTCCTTACTTCTCTATTCTTTCTCTCTTCTCTTCTTTAAGAGATTTATAAAGTGCCCCTTCAAGATTATGATCTAGGCTATGCTCAGAACGGCACCTCAACCCTCCTCTAGGCATTAGGCGCAGAGCCACGGGGAACCCAATCCAAATTGCAGGACCAGCAACGGAAAGGCACGGCGCTGCTAATAGAAGTCCGCTTCAGCCTGCCTAGAAGAGCGGAGAGTACCATGGCGCTGGATGCTCAGGGTGGAACAGCAGAGCTCCTGTAAGTAAACAGGGGCCACACCCGCGAGGCAGCGCCAAAACAAGGCAGAGATGCGGTAAGTGATCCGCTGCTTCCAATGCAAGACATCCCGCCTTTGACATGGCAGAGTCTTGGGATGCGGCCGATGAGGCGTGCCGCCGCGCACAAGACCTGATCCAAACACCCCACCCGAATCTAGAGGGCGCTGCAATAATCGAAGCGGGAAACAACAAAAGAGTGGATAAGCGTTAAGGTAGCATTAGAGGTTAAAGAACGGAAGACCACCCTAAACTGACGCAGCTGGTAGCAGCAATCGCGGCACAGCAGGTTGATATGCCGCCGAAGGTTAGTTCTTGGTCCAATTTGACACCAAGGTCCCGGACAGAGGATGACAAGGCAAACTGCGGCAACTCCTGGGCAAGGGTCTCCAGGTCAATCTTGGCGAACTGCTGGCGCGTGCCGAGCCAAATAATCTGGGTCTCAGATGAGTTAGGCCGCAAACGTTTGGAAGATATCCAGGTCTCCACAGCCTTCATTGCCAGGTTCATGGCTCGGACTGTTGTCTCCGGTGAACAGTCACCGTCACCTTTGGGAATGGGCTAGAATGTTTCTTGCGACAAGGCTCGAAGCAAGGTCAAGCAAAGGCAATTAACGGCAGTTATTTTCCTGCATACGATGCTGCTATATGCCTTCACGCTAGCTTACTTACTTCGTTCCCCTCTTATTCTTTTTTCTTCTCTGCTTCCTCCTCCTCGTCAATCTCCTCTCCTTTCCTTCCTCGTCTTCCTTCTCCCTCTCTTTGCGATCCCACTTCGCTATGGCTTTTCCTCATTCTCTTTGCTCTTTAGAATCTCCTGCTCATCGTTGCCTCCTCCTCCTACCCCTCTTGTTTCTTCCCTTCCCCTCCTCCAAGTATTCTCTTCCTCGTCATCCTCTTTCTAGTCACTGTTCTCTTCTCCTCCTCCTCTTCTCATTTCTTCTCTGCATCTTCATTGCGTCCTCCTTCCTTCCTCCCATCCTCCTTCCTCCTCCTCCTCCTTCCTCCCCTCCTCATCGTCCGACTGACCCGATCTCCTTCAACCGCGCCCTCCTTTCGCTCGCACCCCCTTCGCCCGACCGATCCACAACTGATTGCACGTTATTTACAGAAGGGGCTATAACTCACACGCAAACATGTCTCATCCGCATGCATTGTGTCCGCATCTGCCCTAACAGTGTCTCGCAACAAAACACACTAACGTGGCCACACTCTCAAATCTGACGTCCCACAAAGCGTCGAAGTTTCTGCTGTCCTCAGACATAACCAGTCCGTCAGCTGAGAGAATACCCCGTGGGTCTCCAACCTAGATGACCCTTCAGCCACTCGATACTTCACCCTCAACCAAAGTCCTCGCTTCTACAGATAAGGTGCATCCAAAAGAGTCGGGGCTTTGTCACATATAAATAACTGCCATCGCTAGAGCAGAGGTCGGTCGGGCGGTTGTGGTGACGCGCCCTTAAGACTGGAAAAAACTCGAGCTTTCTCCTTGATCCGCTCAGACTAAAAAACGACACGACTTTCATTTGATGTTCTGAAGCGTAACAGACACGAAAATGATGTACAAGTTCAAACGCTACAGAGTGCACGTCTGGAAACGCACCCATAGACGCCTAATATCACAACGACGAATCTCAACGACAACGATGATAATGATGATGACAACGACGACATGTATGTAAATGTAGTTAGTAACTTCTATTGCGCCGGTGTCTAATGCAAAAGGCATCAACCGATGGCGCTCTAAAACCAAGTCATATAATCAGATCAATATCCAGATGATCAGTCCGTAAGACAGAGATGCAGCCTGTGGTGGGTAAGAAATTAGAAAGAGTTTTAAGTTAAGAAGGTAATGACACAAGCGATGACTGAACAGAGCACACAGACACAGGAAGAAAGTTCCAGAAAGTAGGTTCAGCAACTAAAAAAGCTCGTTCACAAAGAACAGTCCTTGATTTAGGTATAACCGGACAAAGACAATCAGATGAACTCATTGAATGACGACAAGTGGGGAATAAGAACTAATTTTATGTATTGTGGTTGGCCATAGTTCAAAGTTCCAACTATGAGTCCCAATTTGAAACTAATTCTTTGTTGAACAGGAAGCCATTCAAAGATTGAACCAGTCCAAAGGTTGAGTTCATATTTATATGTATTAGTTAATGACTCGTGAGCTCAGTTCTTGTGCGTCTGGCGAACATGAGCCAAGAGATGCTGCTTGTAGGCGAACTCTTTGTCGCAGATGTGGCACTTGAAGTCGCGCGGTCCGTTGTGTTGGGTCGCCATGTGACCGCGGAGGTCACCGCGACCACGTGACCCCTTGCCACAGATGGGGCAGACGAACGAGAAGCTCTGGAGGTGGACGAACTTGTCATGCTGAGATAGATTGAGAGCGCTCTTGCAGACGGTGCTGCACTTTGTACAGCGGTAGATGGGATGCGAACCGAAGTCAGCCCCCTCATCGCCCTAGAACACACACACACAGGTACTGGATTCTCTTAGGTAGAGGCAAACGAACTACGGGCGCTGCATAAATTGAGCAAAATCTCAATCTAATCTTGCTATAATCTAATCCATTCTATCCTTTATGTTCGAGCGACTCCGGTTTGTTTCTAGGCAAAAGTAGTGCTACATATTTTCCAATTATAAATTGTAATCTAATCTAATCTGCGTCAAGCCATTCGATTCAAAGCTTAATCTAATCCGACCTAAGACATCTAAGCTAATCTATGATCTATCTACACTCTATATGCTTATTTAATCTGAGCCAATCTTAGCTAATCTATCTAGTGTTCTGCACTCTAGTTTTTAATCTGTCTCTGTCTGTCTATATCTGTCACTCTGTCTGCCTCGTATGCAGCCAAGATCAATGGGTTGCAATGTGGACAGAAACCTCGAAATGTTCCTCGTGTCTTAGCGTGATTTGACCCTCACTACACCCAGGCAACGTTAGGTTCTACGACACGTAGGCCTAAGGGGATGATCGTGAACTTCCAGTGGGGTCCACATTCCACAACCACCACAGCTATAGGTCACTGGTTTATGTCTAGTATAAATGCATGTAAACACCTTGCATTACACGTATATTGCAGTATTTGTGCTTGACGTCTTTTTATTAGATTTACAAAACTCGTATAGCATTTGAAACGCAACAGTTATTGGCCTCGATCGCAATTTGTCCAACTGCGACCTTTACACTTTTCAATCATTTCATTTTGCAGTAATACCTGCCATTTCGTAGGTCTCTATTAAACGTAAATGAAAACTAAACGTGTTTCCATAGCTGCCCATTTGAATGGGCGCGTGCCATTTAAGGACACCGTGTACGGACCGTGATAGCTTGACATTCAATTCTCTTAAATAAACCACCATCGGGAGGAGTCAAACCGGGATCCTCTCGGTCTTAGGCGTCTCACTTATTTAAACCAAAGTAGCTCCTAAACAGGACAAACGCCAACGACATTTATGATGAAAAACAGTTCGTGACAAATTAATACTAAGGCAATTTGTCACGAACAATTGGTTCATGACAAACAATTCGTTCGTGAGCAAATTAAACAATGACTGTTTAAAAGAAAAATTCCGTTAAAAATATTGGTCAAACATTTTGAAGTAGAGCTTTCGATTCAAGGTTGGTAATCGTAAATCAAAAGGCCAATCGGTTAACACCAGCTTATTAATGAGGGCTTCGTCAAGTCAAAGGTTGCCAGAAGTACCATTGCAAGAACAAGATCTGAGAGCAAAATCGATGAACAGCTAGAATAAGGTTTCAGTTCATGGGAGAGGAGCATCCAGTCCTTCACCTGTCACTGCTTTTTTTACCCTACGTCTGAGAATTGTTCTGTTGTTACAGGTGGTCATATTTCACGGAGCCTTCAGAAGAGACGGTCAAGAAAAGTTGTTTCTTGAGTGAGAGTCAATCGATGACATCTCTAATTCTCTATCAGTCACAAATGCTCATCGATTTCATTCAAATTCGGTTTCCTCTACGTGTAATCGTGTATTCATATCTATAAGTACAATAGATGCATGGATGTACGAATGCTTTACGTAATACATGTACATAGGGCATGATAGGGGTACGTATACACATACATCCACACATGCATACATACACACATGCATACGTACACACATGCATACACACACGCAAATATATATACACACACGCAGACATACACAAACATACATGTGCATACATACACATACATACGCACATGCATACACACACAAATGCATACACGCCTACACACGCCAGCCAGCTATTGATGGCATTTAACTGCCTACATATAATTTCTATCCATATGTCAAGAGATGCAAATGAATCCCATCAAAAAAAGAAGACAACAGATATAAGCATCATTTAAAAGTTGTTTTTCTCTATCTGGTATATTCACACAGCATTTCTTAACTAAAAGTAAAAATCCACAGTCAATTAATAGAACATGATGTTAACATAACGATATAAAAACAGCAATGAGTTAAAAACTAAACAACATGTTAGAAATGCAGCAAGTTAGCAACATAGCAGTTAATATTAACATGGCACCAACATAACAGGATGTTAACATTGCAGTAACTTAACATAACAGGATGCTAACATTGCACTAAGCTAACTAACAACAGAATGTTAGCACTGAAGCAAGTTAATGATGCAATATCATGTTAACATTGCAGAAAATTAGCAGCACACCAGTGCATTAACATAGCAGGTAATTAACAAAGCAATAAGTTTATAAAAGAATAGGTTTAATAACAGAACATCTAAATATAGCAGGGAGATTTGTGAGATGCAAATCGTCTCCTCTAAAATCTCAATTCATGTAT
The DNA here is from genome assembly GCA_020284085.1 of Aporrectodea caliginosa. Classification (NCBI taxonomy): domain Eukaryota; kingdom Metazoa; phylum Annelida; class Clitellata; order Crassiclitellata; family Lumbricidae; genus Aporrectodea; species Aporrectodea caliginosa. The sequence continues at coordinate 411,042 of JACEVL010000150.1, read as the reverse complement.
CAATCTTTTACCCTAAAGTTACATAAATCATCCAGAAATCTTCTAAACTCTCTTCACCAACTTAATTTTATGTAGAAAAAACGAAGAAAATGCAATAGTAATGGAAATTTTTTGAAAAAAATGCGTCAAACGTCAGCTGTACATGAATGCAAGTACGTAAGCACGTGTGCGTCGCATTTATCTATGCATGCAAGTATAAATGTATATATGCTTGTATGTATGAATGTATGCATGTTTGTATGTGTGCATGTATGTACTTGTGTATGTATGCATTTATGTATGCATGCATGTGTGTATGTATATATATGTATATTTGTATAATGTATGTATGTATGCATTTATGTATGTACATTAATGCATGTATATTTATATGATTTATGTATATATGAATGTATGTATGCATTAATGTATGCATACATTAAGGTATTTATATTTGTAAAATGTAAGTACGTATGCATTCATGTACGTACGTATGTACTCATGTACGTATGTATGTTGACATATTAAAGCAAGTATGCACATAAGCAAGTATGCACATAAAGCAAGTATGCACATAAAGCAAGTATGCACATAAGCAAGTATGCGCATAAGTATGTACGGAAGTGTCTACTACATCTATAGCACCTGTTCATTAACCCTTAAGCTGCTCAGTTCCATTTGATTAATTCTACCCTATTCGACGAGCGACAGTCCAGACCAGTCAACCACTCTGGCACACAACGAGACAATCTCTATCGACAGCCATTAGTGTCTAGCGCTGACGCTGATTCAGGTGGCTGTGATGTTATGTCTGTTAGCCATGTGGCCACGAAGGGCCGTCTTATCGGCCACCCCGTGGCCACAGATCCGGCAGGTGAACGGGTACTTCTTCTCGTGGATGACCTTGACATGACGAGCCAAGGACGAGGCACAGCTGAACGTGTCCCCACACTGTGTACACTGGGCGTTGAGGATGCTCGATGGAATCTGGCTTTGTCGGCCAGCGGTGCTGAGGCTCGAATTCTTCCACGTCCTTCGGTAGCTTGTCTGCAATACAGTCCGCCAAAAGGAATCCCTATTATTCTGCTTTATTTCGTAACCCACAATAGAAATTAAATGATCCTCACGAAAGTAGAAATTAATCGTAATCGTAAACCGGAGATTTCTAGAGCGCCCACGAAAGTGAAGTCGCGGGGACCATCTTATTCACAGGTGCAAGACGTTAAATTTAATATCCCCCGGAAAGTAGAAATTAAATCACCACCCAGGATTTAAGAATGTGAAATTAAACGATCACTCAGGATTTAAGAAAATTATTAAGAAAGACGTTGTTATTCATTTATTAATTGCCAATGGCTAACAATTTACCGTACATACATGAATACACACAGAAACATATCTATCAATTAATTCAAAATAAATTAAAAATAATTTGTCCAATTAATTGATAATTAATCAATTAATAATTGATTAATTGAAAGAAATGATACATCAGGAATTAAGAAAAATTAAATGATGTTATTGCCTTACATACTGAAAGTATGTAAGGAAATAACAAGAGTTACTACATATAATCTTAAAACGATTCAAGTTCTTCAGGAAACAATAAATTAACCACGGTTATTGTATTATTATTATTATTATTATTATTATTATTATTATTACTGGTTTTAGGATAACTATCATCATCACCACTACCACCTACACCACCGCCATCATACCACCACCTACACACCACCACCATCATATTATGATGATTTGTTACTGTACTTTTCTTGGGAGCAATAAAAAACCTATGTTATGTTATAAATTCCAGTATCTCTCCATTAATAGAGAAACTCATTAAAATGCTGGGCCATTGGGGTCGTGAGCCCCACTGTATTTCTATCAGATGAACCATGCATTTGAAGGTGATCCAGTGTGCAGTAGATGTGCTCATTTCACAACTGAATTATTTTATTTTCTTGCTGATTTAGTTAAATCAATTATGTTAATTCTAACCATGAAATTTTTGTTTTTGCTCAACCGATATCGCTAATTTTTTTCATTATTAATCTAACGTTTATCAAGTTAATTGTCAAGTTAATCAAGTTAATTAATCTAACGCCACCTAGCCACTGTCATCAGCAAAGCGGAGATGAATATATATATATCTATATATATATATTATATATACATATTATATATATATATACACACAATTATATATATACAACTGAAAGATGGCTGTTCACTAGAAATCTATTATCAGAATACAATAAAATATCGGTGGATGTTTTGAGATTTCTGTGTCACGTGCACCCCTAGTGAGCGCTTTTATAAAATGAGTGCACTGATCTTCCACAGTCGGTTGCAAGATCAGACGGCAAAACAGAGGACTGGTGATTCGCCCCACATATCTCCTCAATAACAAAATCAGTTAATCAACCGTTAACAAAATCAGTTTAATAATGAACCATGGTGTCAGTTATGAAATAACTTTAAAAAATTTCTTCAACAGATATATTTAACTGAAATTTTTTAACTCAAATGCATGACTTGTGCAACAAATAGTTAAAACTAAATAATGTCTGGAAACAAGACATCAATTGTCTGAAAACATTAACGAGCTAATGGTAATCAACTTATAAGATGAGGTTCTTACTCGAAGCTATACAAACATCTAGATACATACACACATACATTAATATACACATACAGTACACACATACATACAAACATAGATACATACAAACATGCATATATGCACACAATAACATACACACATACATGTATATGTATGCATACCCCTACAATGTTTGGACCCCTAAAATATTCATAATTTACCCAATAGTTGAATAGTCCAAGTGCCACATACTAGAAGCAGGAAATGGTAGGAGCAGAACAGAATTGGACATAGTTGGAAGTTGGACACAGAGATATACATACATACAAACATACAAGAAATCTACGACAGTCATTCTTATAGCGCAAGCAGATATATCGTTTCTATAGCGCATTTTGCGTCGGCGGTTGGAAGCCGTGTTTGTGGGCGAGGTGCCCGAAGAGGCGATGCCGGGTGGCGAGTCCCTTGCCGCAGAGGTGGCAGGCGAGCGGATACTCCCGACGGTGAACGGCCTTGATGTGGCGTACGACGCTGCTCACGCATGAGAACGTCTGGCCGCACTCTGGGCAGGGATGACGCCGGCCCGGAGGAGCCCCCGGCGGTCCTTCAAGGAGGCCGCCGCACGGCCTGCTGCTGCTGCCATGAAGCTCTAGGCAGATCTGCAAGAAATAATAGAGCGAGTCTTAGGCATGGTATGGTCAGATTCGGCATGGATGGTGCGACATGGTAACGTATGGTACGACGGTGAGACATCTCAGATACATGGTATATGGTTGGATAGAGTATGGTAAGACACGGTAAAGTAGGGTATGGTAAGACATGTGAGATATATGGTAAGGTATGGTAAGACGTAAGACACGTGAGCTATATGGTATAAAACAAACTGTGGAAGGGACAAACTGAGGAGCTCGAGCCTCTCGAGAAAGGCGATTCCAACAGGTGGGTCAAACATAGAAATCTTGCAAAATGGACATCCAACATCAACACAAGAAGAAGGCGCACTCCCTTCAGAACCTCAGAACATTCTTTGCCGTTCCTTCTCAGAAACACCTCATTTAGGTCAATTGGGCAGGCAGGCTCACTGCACCTCGTCATGTCTTTTAAAGGAGCTATACAAAGGTGTATACAGATATATACATATGTACAATCAGGCATACATACATATCTGCACCCATACATACATACATAAATACATACATAGCCCTACATTTAACCCTAACAGGAACGTAATATGCAAAAATATGAAGCCCGTATAACAATATTCCCATATGGGGTTCAGAATTTCCTATCATATGGGACTGTATTATGTATAACATTATGAAGTTCATAAGTACTGCAATACTGTTATATGGGCCTCATATTTCCTACAAATGACTTAGCTTTTGGGGAAGTTAGTTACATAGGAGACAGTGTCACCCTGTTGTCGTTCTTGCTATAGAGTCATTCGAAAAGCCACTTCACAATATGGGCATGGTAACTTCTTCTACTGGCAAATAGTTGACTTCTTCTAGTGGCATAATAACATCTATAGTAACTTCTTCTGTTGACATAGTAACTTCTTCTTTTAGCATAGTAACCTCTATTGGTATAGTACCTTCTTCAATTGGCATAGTAATTTCTTCTATTAGCATAGTAACTTCCTCTATTGGCACAGTGACTTCTATTGGTATAGTAACTTCTTCTATTGGCATAGTAATTTCTGCTATAGACATAGTAACTTCTAATTTAATCAAGAGAAAAGAGTCAGTTTTCAACATCTATTACCCTAAAAACACACATTTCACACAGACCACAGTGATCTCAATGTAAATGCTCTGAATGAAATTTTGAATCAATCTCTAACAGTAACACAAAATGTAGGCCATATGAAGCCCATAGGACAACTAAACCCATATGGGCTTCTTATGTTCTACTTAGGGTCCCATATGGCATGACACATAAAGCCCATATTGAAATGTTGTCATGTGGATTTCATATGTACCACATATTTAATTGTAATTAAGAAAATTTCTATAGCATCGTCAGATGTCTAAGTTCTGTGACTAAACTTTAGACAAGCTACTTCTAGGACTAAACTTCAGACAAAACTGTCAGCACAAATGACAAGAGTCACATAGTAAGTATGTTTTAAACTGTTTCTAAAAAGCTACACATGTTGATGATGCTGGAGATATAAATCAGCGACCATGTACAGAATCCGATCTCACTGTCTCTCAATCTAAGATTTCATAAAACCAACATACTGTAGTTACATTATGCAATGCTAAGTCGTGCAGTGTAAGCATTTACAGACTCTTAAAATGACTATTCCCTGCAGGAAACCACCATCAAAAACTCAGTCAAAACCAACAGTGATGGTCGGTCAGTCGAGATTCACAGAGTGCTTTTGCATGTGTTCCTTGAACTTGTGCTTGTAGCCGAACTCCGCGTGACAGATCTCGCAGCGAAAGTCCTTACGCATGTTGTGTTTCGACGACATGTGTCCACGCAGGAGCGCCACAGAGGAGACACCCTTGCCGCAGATGTCGCACACGTACGGATAGCGGTTCTGGTGGATGCGGAGCTCGTGGTTGCGCCGGCTCTGCGGACACAGGAACAGCTTCTTGCAGTAGGAACACTCGCGCGACACCGAGGAGTAGTTGTCCTCTCCGCCGCCACCTTGAACGCTTGTGCCACTCATCCATGTTCGAAGATTCTGTAATACAGTGAAGTAAAACTCTCAGCAGGGAAGTAGTCAGACGATGGTGCTTCTCCAATACTCTTTACTCTGTTAGAGCACTCGGAATCATTTCCAGGGTGGCATCATAGCTATTTCGGTAGCGCATCGTAGTGTTGGATCACAGCCCCGTTGTGTTAGTAGGTTTCACAATAGTACATAGACTCTCATAGAGAGGGGGATAAACTGACGAGGTGTGTATGTACATGTAAACGAGCGGACACGGCCTGTCTGGCTTGATTAATCACGAAAACGACCAGGGTTGAGCAAAGTGAAATTTGTGAACTTATAAAAGCGCCAAATATCCGCAAAGCTGCCTATCTTCTGGGTCATATGTTAAACTCTCTGTACTCAAAAACGCATTCAAGCAGACTTTGCAACATGAGAATTTTGGCCAAACACAAACACAAATCCAAACGAAACAAATTCTCCTGCTGGCTTTGCAATTGATGCAACGAAGAGCGAGTATCTTGCCCTGTTTTGTCGAGCTGTCCCATTCCAGTGAAACCAAATCCGCAATCGACGTGGAATGTCATCGAATGAATCCATACCACTAACTAAAATCCAATATATCAATCTAAGATCGTTCTCAAGGAATTTAGGACTGGTGAAGAGTCTTTATGTGCCGCTGTAGAACGCGCTTGTAACCGAAGTCCTTGTGACAGATGTGACACCGGAATTCCTTCGGCATGTCATGCTTGCTGGCCATGTGACCTCGCAGGTCGCGAGCCCTCTGCAGCCCCTTGCCGCAAACCTCGCATATGAACGCCACGTCTGGATCGTGAACCTCGATTTCGTGCCGGTGCAGGGCAAAGATATTCTCAAAGGACTGATCGCACCTTCGACATGGTAACAGGATGCAGCCGCTGAACCTCTCTTCGTACTGCACGTTCTGCAAAAAGATTACCACCATCAGAAATGTGAAAATATGTACCCAACGCGACTTCACTCATGGGGTTACTTCTCTACGTGTACGCAGTTATATATAGTGGGTGTTCTGGCTGGACCAGTTAACTACACTGGTTAGAGTGTACATAGTACATACCATGCTTGCATTACAAGTTTGTCTCTCGAAGGTGGCTCTATTCGTACAGCATGGTCCGAACACGGGGAACTGAAATGGCGTGGCACCCATTCAAACGAGAAGCTGTGATGAGGGATCTCACCCTATCAATTCAGGGATAAATGAGCAGGGGGTCCAGGCCATACATACGGTCACTGTTTACAGCAGGTTGTTGATCCGTTCACAAGACAGAGGGGGTACATCACCTTTCTTTTCTATCAACTTATTAACTGATCACTTCTATAACCACAAAATAAAATGTAACATTTTGTAGAATGCTAGAACTTCTGCGGTATAATCCATTGGTTGAGCGTGTGTGTGCGTTTGTGTGTGTGTTTGTGTCATTGGTGACTGTGCATTGTTTTGGTATCTATTCTTAATGACATTTGACATCAAATTGAATAAGAAGCCCTTTTGTTAGGTACCTCAAAGGTGCTATGTATGTATAGTATCCTGTGGCATACATATTACACACAGCTTTTAAGTTTTTTAAGTTATATTAGTTTGCTGCACAAGGGAGCACTGGATGATGGATTAAATTGAAAATAGAAGGGACATAATCATTACTGTATGAACCCTTTACTATTCGTCAGATGGTTTTTAATGGCCTATTTCAGTTCCGAGTTGTTTCAAGACCATTAGGCTATAAGTTCAATAGGCAGCAACATTCACCCTAACCACACTGTCGAGCAACTCAGCACTGTGCCCTTTGAAGTCTCACCTCCGATCCTCCACCTTCCAATTATCGACCTAAACGACCCCTCCCCCTTCTGGCAACCAGACTAATTATCTGTACTGATAAAGCCAGTATTCAAGCCTCAACTAGCCCGCTTGTGAATTCCTTCCTGTGTGATTGCTAAAACTCACACCCGAAATTTTTGAATAATAAATGAATCAATGAATTAGTATTGATAAACCTGATAAGACTCAAAGTTCTTCATGGGAGAAGCAGGAGAAGGAGGAGTAGAAGGAGAAGAAAGAGCACGAGGAGGAAGAGAAGAGGATGAGGAGAAGGAAGATAAAGAGGAGGAGAAGAGGAGGAGAAACAGGAGGAGGAGAAGGAAGTGCAGAGGATCGGAGGAGGAGCAGTCCCTCATGCTAGTCCTGGGGCAGCCATGGATATGAAGTGTTAGCAACTTCAATTTTCTTAGCCTTGGCAGATGATGGCGGTTGACCACTGGCCAGTCCTCTTCCTCACCATCTCATCTTCCCACCCAAAGTGTGTAGTCAGTGTACTCATTATAGCCGAGTTGGCTAGGGGCACAAATGCTTGCCCTGGTGGGACTTCAACCCCGACCTCGCGGCTGTCAGTCCAGCACACTAACTACTAGACCATCGCACGAATCCAAAACTTTCCATCACTGATTGCAGAATGAACCAAAGACAATGAACGTTAATCAACTGATTTATATATTAGCGATATGACGACAGAGGTTAATGTCAAACAGACAATACAGTGTTTCACTAAAACACCCTCACAAGAACAAACCTTGCCTTAAATCAAAATTCTGATACAGAAGACTGTCAGTGAGGGGGTGATATGATTCCAAATAACAGTCACAATATCCACCACCACGCAGAGGGTAACATCCTCTTAATGAAATGCAACAGAAACTTCCAAGACTTGATGGCACAGAATTGCTTTTGCCACACATGGCATAAGATGGCTTTTCTCGACGCACGACACTGCAGCTTTCGTCATTTGTGGCATAAGATATTTTAAACAATTCATGGCATAAGGTGGTTTTCACTGTGTAAGGCTTGAAATGCTCTTTGACACTTATGGTGACTGATAGTTCTTTTATTGTGCATGGTATAACCTGGCTTTTTCTAATGCACAGCATTAGATGGCTTTCGCTATTTAAGTCATAAGATGGTTTTTGTCATTCATGGCGCATGGTCATATATGGCATAAGATGGCCTCTGTTAAAGTACAGAATTAGATGGCTTATGCTATTCAATGCATTAGATGGCTTTTGTCATTTATGGCATAAGACGGCATTTGGCATTACAAGGCTCTTGTCATTCATGGCATAAGATGGTTTTTGTCCCTTATGGCATAAGGTGGCTAAGGTTGTGCACGGCATAAGAGAGATAGAAAATCTCTGCCACTGCAAACAAAATATTTAAAAAATACAGACTGCACCGCTTTTCTCGGTTTGAAAGACATGCATGCCAAGGAGGAAATCGGCAAAGTATCAGGTGACCTCGGCTGCTCAGACTTGGAAAATAAAAATACTTCACACCACGGCATATCAACTCTAAGAATGTCAATGCCTTCAATCACTTACAAGACATGAGAAGATTGTTTCTGGGTATATTCTTTATGATTAGTCTAAGTTCACCCAATCTATGAGCAGCACCTAATCTATCAGATTCTAATTTAGAAGACCACATCTAAAACTTTGACAGCAATGCTTTAATAACGCATCAACAGAGGCAAACATTTCTTAATGAAAGAGTAAAATCCATGAATAGAAGCATTTCCTTTGAATCGTTGACTGAAAAGTGAACCAGAACTTAAACACAGTCACAGAAAACTTATCCAAAAACCAACACAACCTTCCGGTACAAGTCCAGATTGAGCTTATCTGGAGCAATAAAAAGAGCTTATAAAATAAAACGTCTGCATTTTCACAAGAAATTTAGCCTAAAACCCAGCAAGCAGAAAAAACAGAATGACCACAAACATCAGAAGAAATAGAATGACCAAACATTAGAACAAATAGAATGACCAAACATTAGAACAAACAGAATGACCAAACATCAGAACAAGCAGAATGAACTTATCATCGAAAAGCGCTATGCAGCGTCAGTATGTGCTTTCTCAAACCTCGCTCATATCCGAACTCCTTGCCACAGACCACGCAGCGGAATTCCTTTGGCCCATTGTGCCTGCTTGCCATGTGACCTCGCAGGTCCTCCTCTTTGTGCACTCCCTTTCCGCAGATACTACACACAAAAGTAAAGTTCCTGTGGTGCGTCTGATTTTCATGACGGCGAAGGCAGTAAACGCTCGAGAAATGCCTCCCACATTCAGGGCACTGCAAAGAACTTTCGTCAAAGCAGAGCCGTTGAAGCACTGGTGGATCCTGCAACAGATGACCAGCATGAAAAGAACTTTGAGGGGTACCAGAATAGAAATAGAATAGGTATGTGAACAAAGATATTTGAATAGAAACAGAACAAGTATCCAAACAGAAATAGAATAGACCTGTATCCAAATAGAAAGAGTAGGTATCTGAATAGGAATAGTATAGGAATCCGAATAGATATCGAACAGGCAAGTGAATAGAACTGCACAATAAACGACCCAAACAAAATTCCGATAAAAGTCCAGATTGAGTCAATCTCTAGTCAAAGAGCTTTTACAGTAAAATGGCGGCATATTTTTCACAAGAAATTTATCCAAAAACCCATCAGAACAAACATCAGAACAAGCAGAACGAACTAATTATCATTGACAAGCTCTATGAATTGTCGATATGTGCTTTCTCAAAGTTCGCTCATATCCGAACTTCTTTGAACAGACAACGCATTGAAAGTCCTTTGGCCCATTGTGCCTGCTTGCCATGTGACCTCGTAGGTCTTCCGCGTTGTGCACTCCCTTCCCGCAGATACTACATACAAACGCAAAGGTCCTGCGATGTGTCTGATTTTCATGAAGGCGAAGGCTGTAAACACTCAAGAAATGCCTCCCACATTCAGGGCACTGCAAAGAACTTTCGTCAGAGCAGAGCCGTTGAAGAAGTGATGGATCCTGCAACAGATGACCAGCATGAAAAGAATTTTGAGGGGTACCAAATAAAAATAGGCATGTAAACAAAAATAGAATAGGTATCCATATAGCAACAGAATAGGTATCCATATAGAAATAGAGTAGATATTTGAATAGAAATAGAATAAGTATCCAAACAGGTATAGAATAGACCTGTATCCAAATAGAAAGATTAGGCATCTGAAAAGAATAGAGTAGGTATCCAAATAAAAAATAGAATAGGTACCTTAATAAAAATAGAATTGGTATCCAAATAGATATAAAATAGATAAGCAAAAAGAACTGCACAATAAACGACCAGACATGCATGGATCGATGCAAGCGTGTACAAAATGCTGAATAAACATCACATCGCACAGACCTTTCGAAAACTTGTTACGATCAAGGCAGAATTACTGGGAATAGCAACAAAGATAGCAACGCACTTCAGGTCTGAATATAACCAAACTGAGGACAATTCAACTTACTAAGAAAACTTCAGACTCAAACGGAACAAAGCCTCTGCATAAAACCATAGAATCATACTTTATTTCGTCACTTTCAACACTGCTGATTGCACTGAAAGGAATCGACCTCTACAACTAACGAAGTTTATCTGGCATATCGCCTGACTTTCACTCCAAACTATTATCAAATCTCAAACAGTCCAGTATAACAGAGCGCTTCCAAAATCGACTAAAGCAAAAAAACAATGTTCCACCTCCGCTTCAGTCCATGCGAGTTCCAAGCTCCAACAAGAGCATCCTTTGACAAGAACCGACTGGAGATCGTAATCTCCAAATTTTAAAGGTGCTACTCTAAAGTTACACGCAGGGCACCAGCTTATTCACGAGCGCTGCGTCACGTCAGAGGGGTTGTCCAGAGAACATTCAGACGATGGCGTTCGGGTGACAGGCGAGGATGTGCCTTCGAAGGGCACGCCGATACCCGAACGTTTCGTCGCAGAACTCGCATCGAATGTTCTTCGGCATGTTGTGCCAGTTTACCATGTGACATCGCAGTCCGTCCTTGCTCGTGATGCATTTGCCGCAGAGAACGCATCTGAAGGGAAACCTCGGTGCACCGCAATTTCTCTCGGCTCCGTCAGCGTCGGCAAGGTGGTCGATGGTGTTGGCCTCACCGGTCGACGTCTGAGCCGCAAATGACACGAAAGACGAAGACGGAGGTTGCGATTCGAAGCGATGCGGTGGCTGGTTGCGGTCTGCTGCGCTGACGAAAGTCTGCAAGACATCCAGTGGAATCGAATCAGAATTTGAGCAGACGATAACCTAGTCTAGAGTCGCATCAAAAACAATGCAGGCAACACTCGAAATCGTAAAATCCAAATTTCTAAGCGCTACTCTAAAGCTAAGCCCTGGGCACCAGCTTATTCACGAGCGCTGCTTCAAGTCAGAGGGGTTGTCCAGAGATGTCAAGGGAAGATCCGAGTCCGACTGCCAGAGAGACCAGAGAGAGGAGGAGGCAGAGGAACAGAATGGTCTTCAAGAGGATGCAAATTAGAAATAGATGATCACAATCAATCCAGTGGAGAAATCAACAAACACATGTCAAACAACTGTGCCAGGTATCATAACTGTAATTGTAAGTGCTTATTTATATAGCACCTTTTCAACCTGATTACACAAGACCAAGCATGAGCGAAGAGAATGGTCTTCAACTGCTTGCGAAATAGATGCATAGAAAGTAGAAGCTCATTCTGCAGAATGCAGAGAATCCTCTTTCAGAATGACAAGTCACGCCAAGCTTCCACGCAACGCTTAACTATGCAATGGTTCACCTGTTATGTCTGTGTGTAGCTTACGTAAGTAAGTAAAGTGCCATGCATATCCTATAGGATAGGCTCTCATTTCCTGCTCCTTAGCCCGTAAATCGGCAGTGGATTAATCCATCCCAGGACACTGGACACGTGGCCAGCGCATCGCCTGACTTTTGCTCACTTCCCAGCTTAAGCAGATACCAAATTCTGCTTCATGATGGCAGAGAAAAGTATGCGTTAACAACTTGTCCAGGGTCATTAAGTGGAGTCTGCGGACTTTGCTCAAACCTGTGCAGTCAAACCGTAGCACTTCTCTGTTACTTACAAAACTCGCTGATCCGATATTCTCTAAAACGCGACACACATACACCTAGAACCTGAATAACAACCATGTTGTCTACATCCTGTAGTTTATAAGATTGCTACAAGATTTTCTGTACATAAATGTAAATATACTCTTTCTATAGCAACTGCATGGCATCAACCCTGATCGTTTTCAATGAATTGATCAGGTTAGATCCTTCACCACCAGTGCCTGTTTGTATTGGGGCCAAGCCATTTGAGGTCTTCGTTTACGGACCGTACACAGGCTTTACTTTGACAGATTATGCAAGATCCATCTGAATCAGTGTTTCATACACCACTCACAATGCAACCAAACCAAATGTCGCCAAAAGCATTCAACGATTCCAGTCATTAAATACACAGAAAGCAGATAGGGATTCAGGATTAAAGTGTTGCTGTATAGAAAGAGAGAATGCCAGTTGACCTAATTTCACACAATGCACCAGAGATGGATAACTAATCGATTTATTCGTACCCATCGCCGCCAAATGGCTGGCATCAGGAACTGAAGATGATGATGATGATGTAGAAAGGGCCACTATTCAAGCAACTTGATGGCAGGGTTCACAAAAGCGACAGTAACTGGTTTTCCTATTGTCAATGGTTCTGTCTCTATCACCGACGTTACACAAACAAATCAGCTAATGATTGATTCTTTTCGGAACACATCTGCGCTACATCAATCACCCGAGGAGAGGCCGTTAATACGGAGCACAAGAAATGGCCGATTACTCAATGGCTAATATCTATGCTAATCTATCTATTCCGCATAGACAGACCGGGGAGACAGGGAGACAGAGAGACACAGACAGGGACAGACAGACACACAAACAGGCTTTATTAATACCCTGAAACACAGTCTCAGCCGAATGATGTTTACCACAACCAGACTGAAAAGTTCTGCTATGATTTTATATTATGCTTCAGAAGACATCTTAGAAATCGAAATATCTGCAGTCTCAGGACCTTACTATTGACAGTACTTTATTTAAACACTTTACTCTGGGACCCTTTCTGACTGTTGATATGCATAAGGCCCTTTCTGATATGGGGCACAGTACCCTTATGGCGGGGAGAACGGGTTTGAACCTTCCCAGAGGGAGTTACTGTGTAGGGACCTTGAGCAAGTCCTTCACTCACAATTGCTCAGCGCCATTGATGCTCTGTCGTATGGTCGTGCATTCACTCCTGAACACTTGAAGGAGGACTATATGAAATAAAGTTGTATTGTAATTTGATACAATACAGTTCAATTGTATTTGATTCGGACTGAATCAAATACAATTGAATTGTATTGTATCGAATACAGTTGTACTGCATTGTATTCTGATACTAGATCTCTTGTGCATGGTACTTGATAAATGTTGGATTAATAAAAATATCGGTTGAGCAAAAACACAAACGTCGTGGTTATAATTAACATAACTGTTTTCACTGAATCAACAATGGCAAGAAAATAAACAATTCAGTTTCACAAACAACTTAATCTAAACAAAATTCATGGGCACTCTTACCATCAGGAAGAACAAAGCCCAATAAAGTAAGGCAGGCAAACAGAAGTAAAAGTAAGATTGAGTACGTCAAGGTAGCGTCCAGGGCGTTAAAATAAGTACGATAGTTAAGGTAGACTCATTACAAATAAATTCACTGATGCAGAATCCATCATCAACAGAGGTAAAGTAACGCAAGTAAGTTAAAGTTAGGTACAGTAAATGTAAGGTAAGGCAGGTTAACTACTTACTTATTACACGCCTCTGTTAACAGTAGCACAAACTCACAATACTGGTCACACACACACACACACAAGGTTTCAAGTAATGCACGGTAATGTAATTACTTATTTATTACATGCCTCTGTTAACAGTAGTACACACAAGAGGTCAAACAAACACACACACACACACACACACACACACACACACACACACACACACACACACACACACACACACACACACACACACACACACACACACACACACACACACACACACAAACAACACACACAAAAAACAAACAATAGCTACATGAACAAACACAATATAATACATACTATATATATCAACATTTATATAGCGCCTTTTTAACCTCTCAAAGCATTCAGCTTACAGTGGGTATTGGACTTGGGGCAAACGCCACAATCAATATCAATTAATTCAGCCAATGAAATTAGATCAACTGCAGTACACAATAAAACTTGCAGGTGATCCACCACAAATTAGTTCAATCAATAACATAATCAATCAGTCAATCCACTGATTACGATTACATGCTTGGTCAAGTGTGTTAAACCGCGAAGGCGACAAAGGTCGAGAAAACAATGGTGTCAAAGGTTCAAACCCGCTTTGAAATAAACTCACGTTCACATTCGATTATTCTTGCTCAATTATGCGTTCATCTTCCACAAGCATACATATTCATAAGCACTCATGCATATTCATACGTTGACCTGCATTACTCATGTACACATATTGACCTGAATACCTTCAGGCTCTCATGCACTAATTGTTCAGCAAAGTCAAGACAACCAACTGCAGCTGATAAAGAGGTAACAAGTACCCATCAATATGTACGAGTATATTCAAGAATGTATAAATATTGCAGAAAATAAGTATATAATGGTAACATAACCAATCCAGTAAAACTGATATATACTAAATAATACATATTTGTAAATATACAGATATATATTAAATATATATTATATAGTTAGATATATATATAATATATAGTTAAACATACATACATACAATAGCTGAAGTGAACAGATACAGCCTTCAGATATACATATACAAATATAAACATATCTGTGCTAATGGAAGTGTACATGCATATACATACATCCCTATACAATTCTGTATATTGTATATAATATATTCATTCTAGTTTATAAGAAATATATATATATATGTGTGTGTGTGTGTGTGTGTGTGTGTGTGTGTGTGTACACAGTATAGTGAACAACATACATATTCTCCTTCTATTATGTGTGGGCAATATGTACATAAGAATATGTATGTTGTTTACTGTTCCATATCAGAACGAGTCTTATAACGAAGCATGTTATAAGAAGATTCCGGTGTACATTTAGCAGTGCGTGTATGTTATCCGGGAGAACATGCAGACGTGCATCACAACAAGTAGCGTAACATCAGAACACGTCTTATAATGAAGTCTGTCACGAGGAGACTGCAGGGTCCACGTTAAGCGAGTGTCGTTATGGATACACATAGGGAATAACAACGTAGAGTCCGTAACAGAGGGACTCATCCACCATGGAGGGACTCAGGAGTGGTAGGCGAGCATGTGTCGACGCAGGGCCCTCTTGTAACCGAACTCCCTAGCGCAGAGGGGACACCTAATGTTCTTCATCATGTTATGCTTTGACACTAGATGACTCCTCAGGTCGTCCTTCGAATGCATGCCCTGGTGACACAGGGTGCAAGTGTATGCGAACCGGCGGCTGTGTATGCGCGTCATGTGGCTTCTCAGCAGCCTTTCCGTGCTAAAGACCTTCTCGCACTTCGGGCACTGCATTGGCATTCCGCCACCGCAGCCCCCCGAGGCGGCGGCGACGCTCGACAAGACTCCCAGGTCCTCCGTCGACCAGTCAACGAACGAAGGCTGGCCAGCCACTAGATCCTACAAGACACCGACCGCAGCAACTTAGTAACTCACACGATCATAATGCAACGCAGTCATTCTAATTAGTAACTTCTATTGCGCCGGTGTCTTAGGCACACAATTAAAACCCAGAAATTCTAATTAGTAAGTTCTATTGTGCTGGTGTCTAAGGCACATAAGTCATCAATTGATTGAAACCCAGGAATTGCAATTACTGTTTATTGAGCCTGAATCGAATACATGACCAATTATGAGTTTACAATGACAATTACACAGACTGGAATGCACACAATAGCAATTAAAAATAACCAACTTAATTAAAGTAAAGCGAACATGAACTTGCAAACTTGATATAGATGCAACATCTGTCATCATCCAATGATGTTGTATTGGATGATGACAGATGGATACGGAAAGCTCAAAGAGGCTCAACAGCAAGAGGAATGGCGACGTCTGACATTTGAACCTGCCTAGGAGGCAGAGAACAATAAGAAGACAATTCACAAGGAGAAGAAGCTGACACAGCTTATCTAGTAACATCTTATTAGTAACTTCTATCGCGCCAGTGTGTCCACGGCACAAGGAACCAACCAATTAAAACACAGCAATTTTGTTCAGACCTTTACAAGTATTGCCTGCTTTGAAAAGTGTAGGGCCTTCTAATTATCTCTAAAAGGTACCCCTCTTCAGCGCAAATGATGATAGAGTTCGTCAACAAGAAGCTCATTCGAGGCCAAATTCAACAGAAAAATCACTGCAACGCTGTCTCTGGCAGGCCGCAGTCATACCAAGAACTGTCTTATAACACAGTTGTGTTAAAACAAGTTTCTCTTCAACATGTTAATAAATTTTGTGATCCACATCCCGACTTTGTTATATCAGAGCTCATTTTATAATGAAGGGTGTTCCTCTGAGTAGATATCTTGAAGGGGCGGCGCTATATCAAGTTTCTTTTGATTGATTGATTGATTATGATCTTCTATAAAGGTGCTATATAAATGTATATATAGATTCACATAACACTTCAGGCAAAATTCAACTTGAGATGGTTAACTACATTTGTCAATCAAGTGAACAATGTGCTGATCTTTTTAATCATTCTTATTCATATCAAACAACGAGCATCACTTCACAAATCCATCCGTCAGTCACAGACAAATACAATAGCCTCACGAACATTTCTGAACACAAGTGACACAAAACTGAGTTTTCTCGCAGCAGGTGCAAAATAAATTTTACAGAGTCACAGGAAACACACTCTATCAGACAATGGTCATGACATGCAATAAAAGCTATCATCATTAATTAAGGCCAAAAAACGCCACGTGGCAGAGTGTCCGAGCTTTCAGTCTAAGAATGCGTTCAAAGTTCAGTATGACCGTTCACTGGTAGAACTTAAATCTGCTAACCTTCCATTCTAAACTGAACCGCTCACATCTTCAAACTCAGTCTGAACCCTTGTCCCATTTACAAAGTAGCAAACCTTTACCCAGCCATGCGGTCTGGCTCTTGGACTAAAGGCTGCATGGGTTAACAATGTCGAAAGCAGAGCAAAGTGTAAACAATGTGCCAACAAAATCAGTAACGTGAAACTGGATGTCCCAGCAATCAATTTCCAATGTGTCCAAACGTTCAAAGACAATACTGCATTGGTAGTTATCAAATGAATCCCACAAGTGTCTACTGTCTAAGATCAGCCTGTACTTTTTATCTCGCAGCATCTTTCCAGTGAAACAACCTCAAACTGTCACTAAACACAATGAAACAAGCATCAAGCCATAAAAACTCTTCAATGTACACAACAGAGCAGCCAACGCGTTAGCTCTTCATTTCTTCTCCATCTCAGGCTCTTAGAATCATATACCTTCTTGTGCAGCACATATAGTCATGCATAACCTTGAAGTCCATCATCTTCGATATCAGAGCCTTCTTAAAATCCAACGCAAAAGTCCATAAGTAAGTCGCAAAGAGGCTATTTCAACATCTTTCGATGCACGGAGATCATATGTTCTTTGAGATGATGTTTGTACGAATACTCCTTGTTGCAAATCAGACACGGAAAATCCTTCTTCATTTGGTGCTTGCTGGCCAGGTGTCCTCGCAGGTCACGCCGGTTCCAGAAGCCTTTCGAACACACCTGACACTGGAATGGATGTGGCCTTCGTCCGTGAAGGTTGTTTTCGTGATGATGCAAAGCGGACATCCATGCGAAGCGGCTGCCGCACGTCTGGCATTCGTAGCAGCCACGAACTTGGGTCGAAGACTGCACACGTTTTTGGATGATGTGTCCTTCTCCTCCTTGTGTTATCCACTGCAACAGAACCGGTGTACGCTGTTCTTACACATAATAATTCACAATGCCTCCAATCTCCACAAAACCATGGTTCCACCAGCTTCTGCCAGCTACCTCCTCCCTGTGTAGAAAACCCTTGAAACAATGACTGTTGCAGCACAAAGTACTCTCCCACTTGTCCGTTAAACGGTCTTGATTACCTTCACCCAAGTAACTGAATTGTAATCGTAACTGAAACTCCAAATTTGTAATGGCAATGAAAGATCCACGTCGGGCTCGATCTTGAACAGCTTGAGTTCTGCAGTAGCTTGCTCCACCTAGAAAAGCCTTAAGACCAATTCTAGCAATTCAGTTAACTCTGCTACTACAGAGCCCCAAGTCTAGCTACTGGAAGTGCTCCCACCACACACAGCACAAATGACGAGCACACACCTTGCACTATAATTAAAAAATCTGCACAACTTCAGCATAAATGGATCGTACATATAGACGATATATTATGTGCCCAACAAGGCTATATTAATCCTCAAAGTCATGGCCTTGTGGTTATGAATCTTTGACCAGATTATACAGAGCACTGCAACTGGTACAAGACTGTCATCTCTCTGACTTGGTTGCATATATTGTAAATCAATTGCCAACTTAATAGAGAGCAACAAGATTCAAACTCAAAGACGCAGCAGATAAGGGCATGTACATGTCCACATGGTCCTACGAACTTACAGAGGCATCGTAAAACAGTTGACCGTAACCAAAAAGCATACTGTTCGACCACACAGCCTGGGAAACATGTCCGCTCCTCTAGATCTGCTGAAGTCACGCTTTAGCACCTTCGTGACGATTTTAACACGCACTGTATAAATAGTCACATACATACATACCTACAAAGTGGCATCACTGAGTCACTAAACAAGTACAAGTATGATCCAAAAGAAGTTGTAACACACAAGCAAAAATAACTTTCAAGCTTTATACTATTTAATTGAAACTAACAGCAAACAGTAATAGGCTAATAGATACAACAAACGTACAGTCTTCACAGAACAAAGTACAGATCACCATCTATTTTTATTTACCCCATTTAACATAAATCCCCTCAAAACGACAACAGAACTTATAATAACAGATTTGCACCAAGTGTCCACGGCATAGAAAATCCCCATTGAGAAACTACAGATGAAATTCATTCGTCACATGCCACAAAAGGTTCAACACAATAACTCAGTTTCAACAAACAGAAAGATTAAAAAACAAGTCTCTAAACTTTCAACCACTCCCTGCACACCATGCTTTAAAATGATGATCGACAGTAATATCAAGATTTGACACAGAGCTAAACAGTGTTTACATACACCTTACAGTAATTATATGATTTCAAATGTAATATATCCAGGATTCCTTTGCACTGTCATACTGTACACCAGAAGCTCCTCCATTTAATGTTGTCTTTGCCAGCCTTATCATGAGGTTCTGCTGCAATGAGGTATATGGTTATGCCAGATTTCATGCTATTATATATCATGTTTTAAGAAGGCTCCAAAATATTACACTAATCATATGTACTGTACACTAGGTATACAATACACAAGTCATACTGGTACTAAACACATAGTGCTCATACTTCATATAAGGCTAGGTGACAGACATATAACCCTGGAGTTAAGGTAAGTTCATCTAATCACTTTTTAATAATAATCGTGATGGTGATGACAATGATGAGGAATATGAGTAGGTTGTTGGTGAGAACATATTAGTACCATACCTTGCAAAAACACTATCTAGGTCACTGCTTCCCAAAGTGGTGGTCCGCGGACCGGTGCCGGTCCGCGAGCCCTCAGTTGCCCGTCCGCAAAGTGAGTCAAGAATCTGGTCAAATTGTCTCGGAATCAAGAAATGGCTATTATATTTTTTTAAATCAGAACAAAACAACAATTATTAGGCCAGCATTTAAGGGCAATAAAGTTGGCTAAACATGCATTTAAATCAATTTTAATACATATTTGAGTAATTTAGGTGATCGGAAGCGAAAACGATAAATAATTAATAAATTAGCACCGGTCCTCCTGAAGTGGGAAAAATTTCTACCGGTCCGTGAGACTGTACGTTAATTCTTGCCGGTCCGTGATACTTAAAAGTTTGGGAAGCACTGATCTAGGTAGTAGGTACAGATGTTCATAATATAATTGACTACGTCAAATATCAAGTCTGTAAGGTAAGTAGTAGTACTAGTAGAAGAAGTGAGTATTTAACGATATTTTATGATGGCATCCAGGTCTGTTAATGGTGACCTTACTTAACCATACAAACAGGTCCTGCCTTAATTTTAATCAGTTGAGAGGACTCCAAAAATGCTTATCTAAGTGGCTGTTAACATTGGTCACTGCAGTGCAAAGCCAGTAAACCAAACACGGTTACGCCAAGACGTAATTCAGATCATATATAGCGGATCATGAAATTTGACAGCCTATGATTGAAGCAACCGGTTCATGTAGCTTTAGAAGAAGTTACGTATTCATCAAAACAACTATCTTCTATCAATACTGTTCATGACATGCAATGTGCTTATCAATCATGAATCAAGGCCCAAATATTCCATGTGGCAGAGTGTCCGAGCTTTAAGTCTAAGAACTCGTTCAAAGTTCAGTATCATCTTTCACTAGTAGAACTTACAGCTGCTAACCTTTCATTCGAAACTGAATGCTCACATCTTCAAACTGAGTCCGAACCCTCGCCCTCTTTACATATTAATACCTCAAGCCTTTACCGAGCCGTGCAGTCTGGCTCATGGACTAAAGGCTGCACGGGTTAACAATGTCAACATCAATATGCCAACAAAATCAGTATCGTGAAACTGGATGTCTCAGCGAGCAATTTCCAATGTGTTCAAACGTCAAAAGACAATACTGCACTAGTATAGTGCATGACGGTAGAGTCATCAAACGAATCCCACAAGTGTCTTAGATCATCCTGTACATCAATTTGCTCATCGCTCATTTAAGTAAGTCGCAAAGAGGTTATTTCAACATCTTTCGATGCACGGAGATCATATGCTCTTTGAGATGATGCTTGTACGAATACTCCTTGTTGCAAATCAGACACGGAAAATCCTTCTTCATTTGGTGTTTGCTAGCCAGGTGTCCGCGCAGGCCACACTGGTTCCAGAAGCCCTTGGAACACACCTGACAGCGGAATGGATGCGGCTTTCGTCCGTGAAGGTTGTTTTCATGATGACGCAACGCGGACATCCAAGAGAAGCGGCTGCCGCAAGTCTGGCATTCGTAGCAGCCGCGACCTTGGGTGGACGACTGCGAACGTTTTCGGATGATCTGTCCTCCTCCTTCTGGTCTCATCCACTGTAACATAACCGGTGTACGCTGTTCTTACACACACATTATTGCACAACGCCTTCACTCTCCACTACCTCAGGGTTCCACCAGCTTCTGCCACCAACATTAATATACAATGCCTCCACTTTCCACTACATCCTGGTTTCCCCAGCCTCCGCCAGCTACCTTGTCCCTGTGTAGACAAAACCCTTGAAACAAATACTGTTGCAGCACAAAGTACTCTCCACTCGTCAGTTAAACAATCTTGATAACCTCCACCCAAGTAACTGTATTGTAATCGTAATTTAAACCAAAATTTCTAATTACTCTAAAGCTAAGCGCCGGGCACCAGCTTCTTCATGAGCACCGTGTCGTGTCAAAGGGTTGTCCTGGAATGCTATGGAAAGATCCACATCCGGTATCGATCTTGAACAGCTTGAGTTCTGCAGTATCTCGCTCCTCCTGGAAAAGTCTCAAGACCTATTCTAGCAACTCAGTTAACTCTGCTACTCCAGAGCCCCTCTGCTACTCCAGAGCCCCTCTGCTACTCCAGAGCCCCTCTGCTACTCCAGAGCCCCTCTGCTACTCCAGAGCCCCTCTGCTACTCCAGAGCCCTAAGTCTAGCTACTGGTAGCGCTCCCACCACACACAGTACAAATGACGAGCAGACACCCTGCTCTACAATTCAAAAATCTGCACAAGCTCAACATAAATGGATCGTAAGATACAGTAACATATAGACGATATATTATGCCCCAATAAGGTTACACTAATTCTCAAAGTCATGGCCTTGTGGTTATGAATCTTTGGCCAGATTGTACAGAGCACTGCAAATGGTACAAAACTGCCTTTCTCTGCGACTCGGTTGCTTACTGTAAACCAATTGCCAATTTAATAGAAATCAACAAGACTGAAACTCAAGATGCAGTTAGAAATTCTGAGGCAATTTCACTGTTCCCAAATCGACCTTAACCAAAAAGCATACTGTTCGACCAAACAGCCTGGGAAACATTTTCGCTCCTCTAGATCTGTTGCAGTCACGTTTTAGCACCTTTGCGACGATTTTAACACGCCCTGGCCTGTATAAATAGTCACATACATACATACCTACAAAGTGGCATCACTGAGTCACTGACCTATTGAGGGTCGCTAAACAAGTACCTATAACCAAAAGAAGACGTAACACATGTGCAAAAACAACTTTCACGCTTCTTTATACTGTTTAATTGAAACTAACGGCAAACAATCATAGCTACAACATACGTAGAGTCTCCACAGAACAAAGTACAGATCACCATCTATTCTTATTTACCCCATTTTACATAAATCCCCTCAAAACGACAACAGAACTTATAAAAACAGATTTGCACCAAGTGTCTACGGCATAGAAAATCTCCATTGAGAAATTGCAGATGAAATTCAGTCATCACATGCCACAAGAGGTTCAACACAATAACTCAGTTTCAACAAACAGAAAGATTAAAAAACAAGTCTCTAAACTTTCAACCAGTCACCACACAGCATGCTTTATAAAGATGCTCTATAGTTCAGTCAAGATCTGATATAGAGCTAAACTTTTTACATACACCTAACATTAATTATATGATTTTGAAATGTAACATATCCAGGATTACTTTGCACTGTCATACTGTGCACCAGAAGCTCCCCATTGAATGTTGTCTTTGCCAGCCTTATCATGAGGTTCTGCTGCAATGAGGTAATTTTCAAAGCGGAACTACATATGGTTATGCATAATTCATGTTATAATAAATCATGTTTTAAGAAGGCTCCAAAATATTACACTAACAATACTGTACACTAGGTATACAATACACTAGGCATACTGGCACTAACACACAGACTGCTTCATATAAGGGTAGGTGACCGACATATAACCCTGGAGTTAAGGTTAATTTACCTGGTTATTCATTAAATAACGTTTTAATAATGAAGGCGACGGCGATGACAATAATGATGACGATGAATATGAGTAAGCCGTTGGTGGGGCAAATTAGTACTGTACCTTGCAAAAAAACACTACCAAGGTACAGATGTTCATAATATAATCGACCAGGTCACATCAAATATCAAGTCAGTAAAGTCAGTAGAAGTAGTAGTAGTAGAAATGTAACATATCCAAAGTAGTAGTAGTAGAGGAATTGAATATTTAACGATATTTTATTATGGCTTCCAGGTCTCTTAATGTTGACTTTACCTTACCATTCACCAGGTCCTGCCTTAAATTTAATCAGTTACAAGGACTCCAAAAATGCTTAACCAAGTGGCTAACATTGGGCGCTGCAGTACAAACGCCAGTCTGGAACAGAACAAATTAATGTCACTAAATCACGCATATGTACATGTATACCTAACTGCATGCGTTAAATACGAATATACACAAGTGTCTACTGATTATTGAGAGCTCTAGTTTATTCACTATGTGATCATCAGTTTTGATTTTACTGTACCACGTGTTGCAGTAAATATCATAGGGAAACTCTAGGTGCTAAAAAACAGGAAACCAAACAAAGGTTAAGCAAAGTCGTACCGTAATTCTTGTTATATATAGCAGATCGTGAAATTTGCAAGCCAACAATTGAAGCGATCTGTTCACGTACGTCCACAAGACTTCATTAAAAACCAAAAACGTGCACAGCAAACATTAGCACTTGTAATTCGTTAACTAGCTTTAGAAGAAGTTACCAAATCATCAAAACAACTATCTTCAATCAATATACAAAATTACAAATATATATATCCTACATAAAACTCAATTATTACCTATAGGTAACATTTATTCCGATAATCAACTCAACATCTAGTGAACAAAACGTTTACACTGCAACTGCTTGGAGTATTTGAAAATCCCGTACTGAACGAGTTGTTAAGGTGTTCCATACATGAGAGTCAATGTCTGCATGCATGCACAGACATTATATATTTTATATCCACTGAAAATGATATGTATTAAAATTCTTGCTGCAGCAGCCTTTTCCTGCAGTGACTGAATTCGTTATCAACCTACTGCTGAAACTAAGAAGAGCATCCTAAAGACCACACCCAGATGTCTGACCATGTAGCACATCTTGCTCATGTAACACTGTCTGCAACACTCTCCGTTACACAATAGCAGCCCTGATATCCCATGACCAAACAATATTATCACGGAAGCAACATTTCTTTACTCACCATTCACTCAGGTTTCTTCTCTTGTATTTGCATAGTGCCATTATAAATTTCTCAGTCAGCGTAGGAATTGACTGCACAGAGTAATCAATGGTTTCTTCAGCATCCACACACATTCACCATTTCAGATTCACATTTCGGTGTGACCTTGCGCATGTTATAGATTTATTTAATAATAATAATAATAATAATTTCAGACAATATTAAAAGAAGTTGTTACAACATTCCTGTTTGCCCAACAAATCTAGATCCCATGGCCTCCGCAATCTCAAGTCCCCTATCTTTTTCAGTTCTATACAGTTAACTATTAAATCTCATGTGTGCGTTGCCTGTGGAAGGTTATTACACATACACTGCTGCTTACATATATTAAATACCTTCCTGCAATTAATTTTATTTGTACTATTCATAAAAAACACTTCAGTTGATAATTTGGTAGTCTATATACCATTTGATAATTTGTTATAAAACTTCTGCAATGCCACTGTTTCGCATGAGGCATCAAGTCCAAAAAATCTAAGTTCGGTAAAACCTCCTTTAGCAGTTGTTTAATTAAGAATTACCATAATGACCTAGAAATATTACCTGAGCTCTATCAAATAATAAAAGCAAGTCTATGTCACATGAGAGCAGCATTGGTTCATAAATTACACAATGCAAAACCTAAAGTTGCATAAAATTATACACATGGACTAACTCGAGCTCATTCATTCATTTGGCATGCAAATTGATTTCAGACCCAACCATGGACTAATGTCGCATTGATCATTGGAGTAATGCTCAAGAATATTAATTACTAGATTACTGTGCATGCTTTCATAAATTGGGGAGATTGCAGCCAAAGCTCAGACCCATCAGTTAGTCTACAATCAAACAAGTTACGAAAACATCAAATTACGAATGCTTATTCGCTATTTACAATTATTGTACAACAGAGAGAGTAAGGACTCGAAAAAGATTGAACATTAGACCTTTTGTGAGCATCCTATGAGGAGCTAAACGTATACCCAGATATGTACATACACTTATATTTGCAAATTATATCAGAAAGGAATCTAAACATGCATATACTGTATCCAGTGCCACAGACTACTGATGAAATGATGCATGAAGCTGCACATTGCACAACAGATGGTGGACTCTATGTTCCTGAAATGCAGCTCGGTGACGGTTTCAAGGCAGCTAAAGTCATTGACACTTACAACTGCACCTAGTGACACGAAACCATGACAACGAAACCCGAA
Source organism: Aporrectodea caliginosa (assembly GCA_020284085.1). Lineage (NCBI taxonomy): Eukaryota > Metazoa > Annelida > Clitellata > Crassiclitellata > Lumbricidae > Aporrectodea > Aporrectodea caliginosa. Next base: position 385,127 of record JACEVL010000150.1, on the reverse strand, counting down.
CCACATTCACACACAACAATCATTCATCCGTCGCGCCTTTGCAAATCTTCAGCAGCCAATTCCGTGGCAGGTGCGCATGTGGACCTTGAGGTAAGTCTTGTAGGAGTATTCGCGTCCGCAAATGAGGCACTGGAAGTCCTTCTGCATGCGGTGCTTGCTGGCCATGTGGCCGCGGAGGTCTCGCTGGTTCCAGAAGCCCTTCGAGCAGATCTGACAGAGGAAGGGGTGCGGCCGGCGCCCGTGCTTGTTGTTCTCGTGCTGCAGCAGAGCTGCCATCCAGGTGAACTTCTGGCCGCATTTCTGGCACTCATAGGAGCCGCGGACCTTCGTCGACTTAGGAGGAGTGTTCGGAGGATTGCGCTGCGGCTGCCCAGATCGACACCACTGCAAAACAATTGGCGTATGAGCTGTTCAACCGGATCCAAAACCCGAATTTAGAGACTATATTATCTAGCATGTGCATAGCATGTATGTTATTGTCTGTGACAGTTCCCGCTTAAAATGGCCTATCAAATACACTGTACAATCACATTTGTACCCAAAGTAGAAATGACCATCAGAAGTTAAAACAGTCAAGAGAAAATGAAATAATAACTATTATATGGCATTAATTCCTTAAGTTTTTATGCATCCGTTTTAAATTGGAACAGACTTTTCCCATTAAGCTTCATTTGGACTTGCCAAATGCTGACCACACTAATTTTATTCTACCAAACTCAAAAGAAATGCCTTTGCAGTTGACTAATAGCTATGTACACTGTAACAGGAACTTAACAGCTCCTACACAGAAATTCTGCTGTCACGAGACTTTGGTTTGTCCTTTCGTACTGAGGCACATAAACTATCCAACTAAATTCACATATAAAAAGTAGTTATCAGAGGACTTGAAGTTCACAGGGAATCTTTTCTAAAAGAAATTTAAAGTAATTCAAGTATACACTGTTAGAACAGAGGAGAGCTTCTATCTAGAGTTGTTCTGAGATAATCCTAACCTCCCCATCAAAACATGATACACACACACTACACCTCTTTAACAGCCGTAAAAGTGTAAGTACTCTTGAGACCAAAACATATCTACACACATGCTAAGATAATCACACACAAAGAGCAATTGGTTTCGTTAACACTGTTTATCTGAAGCTACAATTTATGACAGAGCACAACCCCCAGCACACAGCATCAAACACCTCAAGATTTTCACCGAATTAACTACCTGCAACGAGACACAAATGGCAATACACACCAGTAACGCTTCAATGACCGAAAATCGGAAAAAAGTTATGTCTTTAAACGCAGTAATGAAATTCTCAAAGTCCCTGCTCAATTTGATATCTAAAATGATTCACTTCAGGTTTCAACAATCACGCTCTGAGGAGAGACCACGGCCCCAAGCGATCACACAGAGGTTGAGCGGCAGACTTTAAGGTGCACAGTGAGGTGGCCCTTGTACGAATACTCGCGGCCACAGTTCGGGCACGGGTACTCCTTTTGCACCTCATGCTTCGCTGCCATGTGGCCACGAAGGTCGCGCTGGTTCCAGAAACCTTTCGAGCAGAACAGACAGAGGAACGGGTGTGGCCTTCGTCTGTGAATGTTGTTCTCGTGCTGCCTCAGAGCTGTTTTCCACGTAAACGTTTGGCCACATTTCTGACATGCGTAAGCACCGCGAAGTCTTCCCGTATTAAGAGCACTCAGCCTGTAGAGCCTACGCCCCTGCGGCTACAACACAACGCGTGCATGGCGTTTTCAGAATGGAGTTACCCTAATTTCTATACATATATACATATAAACAAAACATCAGATTCATGCCAGGCTGATTATATCTAAACAAATTTACACAGCCGTCCTAACAAACCCCAGAGTATCAGGCTCTTAAACAAAGCCGACAGCACTGGGGTTTCCAACATAATTGGTGTCTGGTTCATAGCCCTGAAGTTCACTACCCAGTTCTGTGTATACTGTCAGTTTTTAAGTCTGACTGATTGATTTCTTTATTGATCAACACCTTACACAATACACAGATAATCAGGTTTCCATCAACAGTTATCAGAGAGAACTCAAAACGAACCACCCACTGTGCAGAGTTGTTCAAACACATGTAATGTTATACAGGTCTCTTCTGTTTCAAATCCTTATCCCTCTGTATCCCGACCTCTGGCTTTCCTGACCAACTGGATAGAAACTGGACTTTGCCATACGATTATAATTTTTTTACGATTCATTTGAAGTGACCATTAACTGATGACCAGTGCATTCCAATAACAGTACTATAGAAATCATAAGATAATTGGCACAAGGGTCATTCTGGCCTAAATACAGCTGGCCAATCCATGACTGCACAGAAACCTGGCCTACGGAAGAATGCAATCTAAGAAGCCAGCTAAACGTTATCTCTGATAACATGATAAAGAAACTTTAAAAACACATTTATCAGTTTATCTTATCTTGGCACCAACACCTTAAACCTCTGTAGCAAAGACAACAGAGAACTACTGTGCTGGCATTCTTGCCACTATTAAATAAACAACCAAGTTTAAGATATCAACATCTGTGTTTAGGCTTATATCCAAGGTTGTATTGCTTTTGAATCGGTAAAGCAGCTGATTCAAAAAAGGACTTTCAAACAGAGTTTTACTAAATTTACTAACTGGTAAAACTCTTTCATCTTATTTATAATTATTTCAACTTTCAATCATTTTTATTCACACAACAAACAGATATCGCTTTTGGTTCATCGGAAACAAAACCTACATCATAGTGCATATACTACCTTTATATAAAAATATATAACATAAAGGCAAAAAAGTAATACAGTTCTTCACCTGCCTCTATAGAAAATCATCAGAAGCGTATATATAAACATAGGTATATATATATATTTTGATTTCATATGTATTTATATATTTTGATTTGTTTGGAATCTTTATATAAATCTGTACACAGTTATACACATGTACATATATAAATATACATAAATATATATATATATATATATATATATATACATCAATTATAGGTATACAGACAGATGTTGCTAAAATTAGCAGATATAACAGCATAGTCAGCACTATATTGTTTCATGTGCAACTCAATTTCTCCGATGGTTTCAACCGCGTTTTTTTCCTCAGTTCCGATACCAACGCAGGTACCATACCAAACACGTCTCTTTTCATTACTAAGCATCCAGTGATTGCAGAATCGACTCTTGCACACTGCTATGCCTCAGACTGCGTAGAATCTCATTCTCCTACACAGTCTGTATGGCAGGTCCGCATGTGCACTGTAAGATGAGCCTTGTAGGAATACTCGCGGCCACAGTTCGGGCACAGGTACTCCTTTTGCACCTCATGCTTCGCTGCCATGTGGCCACGAAGGTCGCGCTGACTCCAGAAACCTTTCGAGCAGAACAGACAGAGGAACGGGTGTGGCCTTCGTCTGTGAATGTTGTTCTCGTGCTGCCTCAGAGCTGTTTTCCACGTAAACGTTTGGCCACATTTCTGACATGCGTAAACACCGCGAAGTCTTCCCGTCTTAAGAGCTCTCAGTCTGTAGCGCCTACGCCCCTGCGGCTACAACACAACGCGTGCATGGCGTTTTCAGAATGGAGTTACCCTAATTTCTATACATATATACATATAAACAAAACATCAGATTCATGCCAGGCTGATTATATCTAAACAAATTTACACAGCCGTCCTAACAAACCCCAGAGTATCAGGCTCTTAAACAAAGCCGACAGCACTGGGGTTTCCAGCATAATTGGTGTCTGGTTCATAGCCCTGAAGTTCACTACCCAGTTCTGTGTATACTGTCAGTTTTTTAAGTCTGACTGATTTATCTCTTTATTGATCAACACCTTTAATACACAATACACAGACAATCAGGTTTCCATCAACAGTTATCAGAGAGAACTCAAAAGGAAGCACATGGGTTCCACTGTGCAGAGTTGTCCAAACACATGTAATGCTATACAGGTCTCCTCTATTTCAAATCCTTATCCCTCTGTAGTCCGACCTCTGGCTTCCCTGACCTACTGGATAGAAACTGGAGTTTGCCATACGATTATAATTTTTTTTACGATTCATTTGAAGTTACCAAATATTAACTGATGACCAGTGCATTACAATTTACATAAAAACAGTACTATATAGAAATCATTAGATAAGATTTTTGGAACATGAGTCATTCTGGCCTAAATACAGATCTGGCCAATCCATGACTGCACGGAAAGCTTCCCTATGGAGGAATGCAATCGAAGAAGCCAGCTAAACGTTATCTCTGATAACATGATAAAGAAACTTTAAAAACACATTTATCAGTTTATCTTATCTTGGCCAAACACCTTAAACCTTGGTAGCAAAGACAACAGAGAACTACTGTGCTGGCATTCTTGCCACTATTAAATAAACAACCAAGTTTCAGAAATGAACATCTGTGTTAAGGTTTATTTATAAGGTTGTACTGCTTTTGAATCTGTAAATCAGCTGACTCAATAACTGACTTTCAAACAGAGTTTTATTTATTGGTAAAACTCTTTTATTTTATTTCTAATTATTTCTACTTTCAATCATTTATATTCACACAAAAGACAGATATCGCTGTTAGTTCATAGGAAATAAAACCTGTTCAGTATATATCTCTCCATATGCATCATAGTACATACACTACCTTTATATAGAAATATATAACACAAAGGTAAAAAAGTAATACACTTCTTCACCTGTCTCTATAGAAAATCATCAGAAGAGTACCTATAAACATAAGCATATTTTGATTTGTTTGGAATCTTTATATAAATCTGTATGTATATAGTATATACTCGGTATACAACGCATACCATACATACATCAATTATAGGTACAGTCAGATGCAGCTAAAATCAGCAGATATTACAGCCTAGTACACGAGCACTATATTGTTTCCGGTGCAATTCAATTTCTCCGATGGTTTCAACCGTGCTTTCTTCCTCAGTTCCGATACCAACGCAGGTAATACCATACCAAACACGTCTCTTTTCATTACTAAGCATCCACAGTGATTGAAGCACACTGTTATGTCTCAGACCACGTCGAATCTCATTCTGCTACACAGTCTGCATGGCAGGTCCGCATGTGCGCTGCAAGATGAGCCTTGTAGGAATACTCGCGACCGCAGATCAGGCACGGAAAGTCCTTCTGCATGTGGTGCTTGCTAGCCAGGTGACCGCGAAGGCTCCTCTGGTTCCAGAAGCCCTTCGAGCAGATCTGGCAGCGGAACGGATGCGGCCGCCGTCCGTGCTTGTTGTTCTGATGGTGCAGCAGAGCTGCCAGCCACGTGAACTTCTGGTCGCACTTCTGGCACTCATAGGAGCCTCGCACGTCATAGCCGGAACGGGGACCGTGCCCTGCTGGCCCCGGTCGATAGGAACTTGGTTGGCGGCCGCTGTAACGTCGCTGGCTCCGCTGCAACACAACGCCAGCATGCTCTTCTTACTAGGTACTCGCTGCCTAGCACACTATGTGAAATTGACTGATAGAGGCATGTAATACTGTGACTACCGTATGCCCTACCTAAGCACAATACATGACGGGCAGATGGGTGGGAGAGAAATCCTGGAATGCCCCATGAGTTTTGGTTAGTTCCTAAGCTGGTTCGGGACAAGGTCAGGGTTGCCGACAAAGTTGGTAAGTAAAAAGGTCTCAAAGAACTGGAAACTAGTCATTCATTAAACCTGGAAAACTAAGAAAGAGGGCACCAAAATCTGGGGAACTACAGTAAGTTCATAGAGAAGTACTTTGCCCCCTTCTGTCCCAAAACTCCTTGTTCTGCCTCAGAAAAAACCCTCCTCATAACATGCCTCAACGACATTAATGCATATCAAGGGCATGGATCTCAAGTTCTGTTCAGCCTCTGAGTCTCTGACAGTATCCTCAGTACAATAAAACCTCAGTACAACGCAGCACTATCGCCCTCAAGGCCAGTGTTGTAACATGTTTCTAATGAGCCTACACTAAATGCCTTATAATGAGTGTACTAGTGGCCAAGGAGATTGCAAGAACCTGTGTAAAAGATTCTTTTTGTGGGGGCTCCACCAGAAACACTACTGTAAATATTACCATTATAGCATTGTATGAGCATTTTTGCAGAACTTATACTATTTTATTATTGAGATAAATACATATGGTATTGTCATACACGAGTACTTGTGTACTGACCAGAAAAGTAATATACAAAAACAAATTGAGCATAAAGTAAAAACGTATGTGCATTTTCAACAGAACCAATAAAACCTCTACCCTGATGTGCTACAGTCAAATAATCCCACAGTCAAACAATCGACTGCCAAAAGCGGAAGTCTCCACCCAAACGCAGTATGACTGATCTACACAATACATCGAAAATTCATTTGGCAACCTTCATTATGGAGATTCTACAGTGTTCTACAGTGACTACCAAGTGTGCAAGCATTGTAGCATATACATAGTGTCCTCAACTGTAACACTAAAAATTTGATTTGCATTTGTGTGTAAATATATATATATATATATATATATATATATATATATATATATATATATTATATATATATATATATATATATATATATATATATATATATATATATATACATACAACACTTTGCATTACATAAGTATCCAGAAGGACTACAGACACCGTATATGTAAACTTGTAAAGATACATCAGCAGTATATGCAGAGTGAAAAGGCCTTAAACTGCTAATATCTACCAGTAACTCAGTATCATAACAGGTCAAAGGTTGTCGTTGCTAAACAATGTGCAGGGTAAAGCAAATGTAGTACTGTATTGGGCACAGCAACTTCAGATTGTCAGTCTCTGATTTTAGAGTATAGCACAGTCATAACTGAGTTAGCTCTCCCCAGATAAACTACACAGGCCAAAAATGGTCTGACTAAATTTAGCATGGTTAAACTGTTAGACAGCGCATGCTTGCTTCCGTTTCAACTCAAGTTTCCATTACGCAAACAAATTTCATCTTCAAATCTCTAAAGACTTCAAAAACGTTGACAAGTTATTATTATTTATTTATTTAGTGCCACAATCTCATGATGAAGCATCAAATGATGAAGATGAGCATTCTTATTAAAGGACATTCTCGAGGTCCCTGCAAAGTACCCATCTCAGGAGGCTTGAACCCATACCTCCACAAAATGAGGCGGGTGTTCTAACCAATCAGTTAACTGTGAACCACAGTTGTAGTCTAACTGTGCTAATATCATCATGACTGAACAAAGTGGATTAATTTACCCAAACTCCAAGAGTCCAACAAAACCCATTCAAGATTTGCCAAAAATTACTAAAACCGTTTCGATCAGTTCGTTAAATATTCATCGTTCGACAGAATCATTCACCCATACTGTGACAGGTACGTAAATGAACTTTGAGGTACGCCTTATACGAATACTCGCGACCACAGATCAAACAACGGAAGTCCTTCTGCATGTCGTGCTTGCTCGCCAAGTGACCACGCAAGTCGCGCTGGTTCCAAAAGCCTTTTCGACACAACTGACAGTGGAATGGGTGTGGTCGTCTTCCATGCTTTACGTTCTTATGTTGCAAAAGGTTTTCCCTCCAAGCGAACTTCTGTCCACACTCCACGCACTCGAAAGTGCCGCGAGTCCTTGCACTGACATTTCGAAGCGATCGCGAAGACTGTGGCGATGTGCGAACCGCTTGTACGTTCCACTGCTGCAACAGAATTCGCCCACGGTCCACCGTTAAGTTGAGTGTTGACGAGCATAAAGAAATGGGATCATTATTGCTTATTTGCGCTTCTGAGATTTACTTGGGAGAATTTCAAAGGTGTCTCATCACTACATGACACTAATTCCAACCTAATCAACATGCACCAGTTGTACACTATTCTGTTCGATGTTGGATTGTAACACTCAGTGAACAATGCATTCTCAAGAACCCAGTTGCATAGCAGGAAATATCAACATCAGTGCAGCTACATTACTTGTCATCATGAATACAGCTACAGTCAACCGAATTCACTCCCAACATGTTGTAATGCTTTAGTGCAATGTCAAATAATGATGCATGTTAAGAACTGTTAATATATAAACTATTGGGTATGACTTGCAGTGAGTGATTAATAAACAGCATTCAATCAGGTGCTCTATTTACGAGGCTGACCTGAGATAGACAGATAGATCATCGAGTGCAGCTGATACTCCACAGAGCATTGTCAGTGGATCATTAGTGGAAAACATAACCACATTTATTACAAGCTCCCCAGTATATATAATTATATATTTGAATATGCTCAACTGCTGTTGCATAGCACAGAGCACATCAGAAGTAAACTTGCTCAGACTTTACAACGTCCGTAGATTGTGGAAAATGTCAATCTGACCCCCACATGAGTATATCCACCTATTCTAAACAGTCAGGATTTACAAGTATGCCGGAAGCCAAAAGTATAAATTAGGTCACTGGCAATTGAAAATCCTTGTCACATCTCAGACGGTACAACCTTAACAGTTCTTCCATGTGTCAACAAACACTGCACTACCCAGAGCATTCACACACACATATGCCTGAATGATAACGCACAAAAACTGTGGCCTTCAGTTACACTACTATCAGCCTACAGTAACTGACCACAGTTTATTGTCAAATATACATAGCTACGAATATTCCAAGCAAGCTCTGTAATCACACAAAATGCAACAGTTCACTCACAGCTCTGTCAGACTCACACAAGAACCAAGTGCCTGCTCAAATGGAAAATATCCAATGCCACATTAAGTACCACCACTGTTCAGGTATCTTAAGTCTTCCAGCTTTGAGTCTGGTGTTATATCCCAGTTTTATATAAACCTGAAATATCTAGCCCTTTGGACTTGGAAGAAAAGTCTGCTTAGATGTTGTTTTATAGGTATTCGGCATTCACTTCAGTCCTATAAAGAAATCTATTAAACTGAGGACCAAGACCAAGCCTCTCCAGATAATCATTTATAGGGACATGTAATAAGTGAACAAGATTGTATCATATGAACCCACAAGCCAGTATTAAAATTTCCCAATCAGTTCAGGTATATTCAATTAAACTTCAAGATCCCTTCTGCATCATCGAAACTATGACAACTTCTACTCTTCCAGGTTTATATCATTTCCACATTCTCCCAACATCTTGCCAGAGTATAAAGCTACTTGCCAAACATGATATCAAGCTAAAAGACTTTCATAAGCATCTAAGGATATTCATTACGGGCCTTTACAGCTGAACTGGGAGAAATCAAAGACCAACAGCTACACTATCTTCTATTGTATTGTATTGTATTTTGACATTTGTAAAGTACCTCTTACAGTGTAAATTATTCAAAGGCACTCTCAGCATGGGAGCCCTGGGGAAGTAAAAACATCTTCAGGCAGCAGATAGATATGGAAGAGACCCCAGCCAGTATCTTATACATGTACAATAGAAGACATATACCTTGCAAGGCAACGCTTATTCACATGTATACGAATTGCCCAAAACACAACAGTACATAGTATCTCTGACTCCAATTCATTATTCTTTGTAATTATGTGCATCTTGCATAAAATAAAACAGAGCTCAAGTGTAAGTATAACAACAATGCCTTTCAAATTCCTGAGAGATCATTTATACTTTAGATTAAAAAATATTGCCCAGGAGGAACCAGGGCTCAAAACTCAATGCCCTCCTGTAAACTTTAAAACCAACATTAAATCACATACCCGAAAAAAAGTATGTCATCAGATTGTCACTGAACTTGTTTGAACTTCAGTTTTACTTTTTAAAGCTTATGAAAATGTACTTAACTACTGCCGGTCATACTGTAGAAAAACAATTTTCACTGCCAGTCATGCAATAGTAAAACGTGATTACGACCGCAGGTCATGCTGTAGTAAACCATCCTGACGTTGAGGTGGTTACCATTTTATTCCTTCTCTGCTGTCAGATATGATCTATATGATGAACTGCCTTAAAATAACCACTCTACAGATATCTTAGATATAATAATAAAAGGAAATTTCAATTGGTAGATGCTGTTGCACTCTCGCCAATTATAGGCCAGTCACAGTCAAAATGTTTAAATATACAGGCTTTAAATCATCAGCAATGGCAAAGCATCAGGTAATGAGTACAAAGAACCAATATTTATAAAGTCATGCAGTCAATAAGCAATCACCAAATCCTACCCTATTACTAATTTTAGTATTAACATCATTATTATTAGATCATCGTTACTGGCCTTTAATTATCTTCATTCACACCAACAAACAATGATTATGAAAACAACAATTGACTTACAGCAAGTCGTGCGAAAGAAAAGATCTGGCTGCAGCACTCTTCTGAATTCCATCGTTGAACTTGCTTTACGCACAGGATGTGACGCACAATTTCACCTACTTATAGATTCAACCTAATGCCTGAATGACTTCTATAATCTCAATCTAATCCCAGCGAGGGTACCGGTAGCCAACGACCTATATTCTTAGACGTACAAGACGGTAGGAGCTTTTGGGCTAGTTTACCAAGCAATCATATATGCCAAGATGTAACTGAAACCATCACTTTCACAGTCAAAACCTACTGGAATAGGAAGTTGAGTTCTAGTCAGTTAAATTATCAACTGAAAAACCATGCACTCCTAACTGAACTGTTCCATAGACGTCACAATACAAATGGCAGGCAACACACAACTGGAGCGCAATCGGATGAAACATTATGTTGGCAAGAAAGTATCTATATGACGTACCTGACCATGGAAAAGTGATTGAATCAATCAATGTCTGTGCATACTTTCCTAATAATCATGATATTGGGCATATGCATCCTGTATTGCTGCTTATGCAGTGCAAACACTGCTGCTTGAATTTAACTCAATTATGTGTGAATATTATATTAAACTCAACCACTTCAAGTTGCATTACAGCCAGATTTGAATCTGAAATCTGTTATGTGCAAGTCACATTAACAAATAAAAATAATTCCCTACATGTACTTCCATCAACTCTACGAAAGCAGACACTGTGAAGCATGGTGGTTTATCACCTTTGCATAAGTTACAGTATCTCTTAAAACGAGCATTTTTTGGATAATATGAGACTACCAGTTAATTAAATTTCTGGCAACTGCATAACATTTATTTCAATGCTAAAAAATAAAGGCTATTACCATAATTATAGTCAGTATATCATCGGCTACGATGAAATTTAATTTTGACTGAATATGGATTACTGTGACTTTGGTGCAAGTAGCTAATTCCTGCAAAAGATTTACTAGCACTTACCAGGTAATTTATAGCACCTCGAATTAACCAATGTTGAAAACTATTAAGACGACAATGCCATTTCATCAAATTTTCAAACTGATAAGAAATTTAGATAATTATTTAAATTTATAAAAACCTCTTTTATACAGTGTTCAAACAACATAATTTAAATTAATTAAATTTAGAAGCTTCAGCATTCACTGAAAAGTGTGATTTGCTCTTCAATGTAATCAAACGGAACTTCGCTTTTCATGACAAATTAGAGAAACTTCATGACCACCCTCAATGTAATTTACAAGCAGCGTTTGCTAGAAATTTGAAAATTTTCCAACACTGGCTAATTCGGGCAGGTGCTAACGTACCAACAGCTATGAATAGACAACTGATAAATTACTGTACTCACTTCAGGTGTTTGCTCGCCGTCACCAGACTGTGGAACGAAAAAGCTGCTGCCCGCCTGGAACATGGACGCATCACCGAAGCCATGCGTCATGTCTTGATTACCACCGCCATACATTGCTGCATTATAGTCACCGTAGGCCGAGTAATTTGGAAGCTGACTCTCGCTGTCCGAGTACGACTCTTCCTTTATCTCGATTACATCAGGAGGTTCGGATTTTGTAGCGTCACCTGACGAGGCAAAATTCGCATTGGCTTCGCTGGAAGTGGGAGTCGCAACCGACGGTTCAGGTCGGACATCCGACACTCGTAATCGGAGGCGTTTGCTCAAGGGTTCTTCCGGGAGGTCAGATTCTTCAGGAAGCGGCTTGCTGTCGTCGTAGCTGGTATCGTTCGACCGCGAGTCATTTTTGATTGAGACTGCTGGAAACGTGGCAGTGCCACCACTTTCCGATATGCCTAGATTTGCAGATGGGAGAGAATCGGTCGTCAGTTCTGCTACGGAATCACTGACAATGCCAAAGGCTCCGGCAGCGATGGAAGTCTCTGCTGGTCGCGTACCAGCCGCAACGTCCGATGAACGCGTGGCGGCAACCGAATGTGGAGACGCTTGACGACTAATTCGCGTTGATCGGGAGTGTGAGTTTGAAGGAATTTTTGGAATGCTCGAGGTTCCACCGAGAGATTTTACACCTGGTGATGCAGGACCGGGTGAAGGGCCTGACGCGGTTCTTGCAACAGCGCCTCGTAACCGCTTCCCTGGCAGAGGCTGCTGTTCGAAAGCGCCACTGTCTTCGTTGACATCAGCAGCAGAGTCTTTTGATTCTATGGTTTCGTTGATGTTGACTAGAAAGATGTCTTCCTCGTCTAGAGTAATCCCGATCAGGGCCTGTATGGAGAACTTGGCCTTGAAGTGGAGACCGTTTTTACATAGGAGCGTTATCGTCTCTGCCAGCAAGGCTTTCACTCGAACCTGGTCAGCTTTTAACACCATTTTTGGGTGTGGCACAATAATCTACAACCAAACCAGAAACAAAACGCTACAGCTTTCTGCCCCAGCAATAAATTACATACATAACATAGTATAAAACTTGTTCAATGATATTCATAGCATCGGTTCTTTTTTAAAATGTCCCATGAGAAAATATTACCTAAAAACCATGGATCTGCGAAGCTTTGATATTCGAGTCGAAAACGAATTGAACGGCAGTATTCGATTCGATTATGATATTATATGAAAAAATGATTAGCCCTTGACGTGCTTTGTGTAAACTAATTGCTTTTATAGTAAACTTGTGATTTAGGCATTAAAGTGCACGACTAACTTTAATTAACATGGAACCAGAACAGAACAGTATATACATTTTAAAGAAATTAGTTGTGTTACATTAATTCTGTTAATAAATTTAATAGATTTTAAACTGCAGAAAAGTTATTAGCCCACACTGATATAATGATAACTGTTACTGTGATACACCAGTGCTATCAAGAGCACACTACGTACCAGCTGATTCAATTCAAGATTCGATTCGAATTCAAACTTAACCCCCGATTCGAGGTTCAATTCAACTGAAAATGTGGGATTTGCAGGTCCCTACTGAAAAGTTTATAACATGAATATTGAATACAAGCCTTACAAGGCAATGGAATATGGTGAATTAGCAATCACTTCGTTGAGTCAATAATCCAAATTACAGTAAGGTCACGCTCTGCCAGTTAGTTCTATGAAAATTACTCAGGCAGAGGAAAACAGCCCTAAACACTATCGTTTATTTCATCAAACAATGCAAATGAAGCAATTCACATACTATATCGCACCATAACACCTGGAGTAAAATGTGGAAAATTGCAGACCCTTTCATCAAAGACCTACGGAAACCAGACAAGGGGGTCGCACACAACACACCAGTACACAAAGAAAATGGCGGTTACAGGACGGATTGTAGTCAAACTCCAATTTTCATTAATTATAAAGATATTTAAACGTTTAAAATAGATTACTCACTTTAAATAAGCACAGATAGGTGCGTTAGATTTCGAAGTATATGTTTTTTAGGTCAACTTTGAGGTTTTAAATAAATTGTAACGGTTTCAGACAAAATGGACGCCGACTTCCACCGAGTTATGATCAACTAGACTTCTGCTATACTCGTCAACTTATGACGAGTGAGTAAGTAAAATGTATAAATTAGTATGAATTGTAAGTAAGTAATTTCTTTATTTATAATGTATGCATTATAAACTAGTGTATTATTTCTGACGCCATTTCAAGGAGCTCAATCTCATTCCCACACTGTGGCATAGGTAATGGTGGATTATAAGTCATCCAATTCAACGCTATTGGAAATGGAATCACTCCGCGGTTTTTGGTGTAGATCAGCAATGCCACACTAAGCCTAGTAACTCATGCATATAGCGCCGCTCACAGCTGTGGCCAATCATTAGCGCTCGCAGTGCTAGTACTACGAGAGAAGAAAATGTAGGCGAAAGACAGATATAAGTAAGTAAGTAAGTATAGTCTTCATTAACCAATTACTGAAGGCGCTTTGTATGACGAGGCCGAGAAAACTGAAGGCGCTAAAATTGTGTATGCCGATGCCGAGAAAACTGAAGGCGCTATGAATGCCGAGGTCGAGAAAACTGAAGGCGCTTCGAATGCCGAGGCCGAGAAAACTGAAGGCGCTAAAATTTTGTGTGCCGAGGTCGAGAAAACTGAAGGCGCTTTGAATGCCGAGGCCGAGAAAACTGAAGGCGCTTTAAATACCGAGGCCGAGAAAACTGAAGGCGCTAAAATTTTGTATGCCGAGGCCGAGAAAACTGAAGGCGCTTTGAATACCGAGGCCGAGAAAACTGAAGGCGCCAAAATTTTGTATGCCGAGGCCGAGAAAACTGAAGGCGCTTTGAATACCGAGGCCGAGAAAACTGAAGGCGCCAAAATTTTGTATGCCGAGGCCGAGAAAACTGAAGGCGCTAAAATTTTGTATGCCGAGGCCGAGAAAACTGAAGGCGCTTTGAATACCGAGGCCGAGAAAACTGAAGGCGCTTTGAATACCGAGGCCGAGAAAACTGAAGGCGCTTTGAATACCGAGGCCGAGAAAACTGAAGGCGCCAAAATTTTGTATGCCGAGGCCGAGAAAACTGAAGGCGCTTTGAATACCGAGGCCGAGAAAACTGAAGGCGCTTTGAATGCCGAGGTCGAGAAAACTGAAGGCGCTTTGAATACCGAGGCCGAGAAAACTGAAGGCGCTAAAATTTTGTATGCCGAGGCCGAGAAAACTGAAGGCGCTAAAATTTTGTATGCCGAGGCCGAGAAAACTGAAGGCGCTTTGAATACCGAGGCCGAGAAAACTGAAGGCGCCCGAGGCCGAAAAACTGAAGGCGCTTTGTATGCCGAGGCCGAGAAAACTGAAGGCGCTTTGAATACCGAGGCCGAGAAAACTGAAGGCGCTTTGAATACCGAGGCCGAGAAAACTGAAGGCGCTTTGAATACCGAGGCCGAGAAAACTGAAGGCGCTTTTGTATGCCGATGCCGAGGCCGAGAAAACTGAAGGCGCCAAAATTTTGTATGCCGAGGCCGAGAAAACTGGCGCCAAAATTTTGTATGCCCGAGAAACTGAAGGCGCTTTGAATACCGAGGCCGAGAAAACTGAAGGCGCTTTGAATACCGAGGCCGAGAAAACTGAAGGCGCTTTGAATACCGAGGCCGAGAAAACTGAAGGCGCCAAAATTTTGTATGCCGAGGCCGAGAAAACTGAAGGCGCTTTGAATACCGAGGCCGAGAAAACTGAAGGCGCTTTGAATGAAGGCCGAGGCCGAGAAAACTGAAGGCGCCAAAATTTTGTATGCCGAGGCCGAGAAAACTGAAGGCGCTTTGAATACCGAGGCCGAGAAAACTGAAGGCGCTTTGAATACCGAGGCCGAGAAAACTGAAGGCGCTTTGAATGCCGAGGCCGAGAAAACTGAAGGCGCTTTGAATACCGAGGCCGAGAAAACTGAAGGCTGAAGGCGCTAAAATTTTGTATGCCGAGGCCGAGAAAACTGAAGGCGCTTTGAATACCGAGGCCGAGAAAACTGAAGGCGCTTTTGAATACCGAGGCCGAGAAAACTGAAGGCGCTTTGAATACCGAGGCCGAGAAAACTGAATACCGAGGCGCTAAAATTGAAGGCGCTATGCCGAGGCCGAGAAAACTGAAGGCGCTTTGAATACCGAGGCCGAGAAAACTGAAGGCGCCAAAATTTTGTATGCCGAGGCCGAGAAAAACTGAAGGCGCTTTGAATACCGAGGCCGAGAAAACTGAAGGCGCCAAAATTTTGTATGCCGAGGCCGAGAAAACTGAAGGCGCTTTGAATACCGAGGCCGAGAAAACTGAAGGCGCTTTGAATACCGAGGCCGAGAAAACTGAAGGCGCTTTGAATACCGAGGCCGAGAAAACTGAAGGCGCTTTGAATACCGAGGCCGAGAAAACTGAAGGCGCTTTGAATGCCGAGGTCGAGAAAACTGAAGGCGCTTTGAATACCGAGGCCGAGAAAACTGAAGGCGCTAAAATTTTGTATGCCGAGGCCGAGAAAAACTGAAGGCGCTTTGAATACCGAGGCCGAGAAAACTGAAGGCCGAGGCCGAGAAATTTTGTATGCCGAGGCCGAGAAAACTGAAGGCGCTTTGAATACCGAGGCCGAGAAAACTGAAGGCGCTTTGAATACCGAGGCCGAGAAAACTGAAGGCGCTTTGAATACCGAGGCCGAGAAAACTGAAGGCGCTTTGAATACCGAGGCCGAGAAAACTGAAGGCGCTTTGAATACCGAGGCCGAGAAAACTGAAGGCGCTAAAATTTTGTATGCCGAGGCCGAGAAAACTGAAGGCGCTTTGAATACCGAGGCCGAGAAAACTGAAGGCGCTTTGAATACCGAGGCCGAGAAAACTGAAGGCGCTTTGAATACCGAGGCCGAGAAAACCGAAGGCGCTAAAATTTTGTATGCCGAGGCCGAGAAACTGAAGGCGCTTTGAATACCGAGGCAGAGAAAACTGAAGGCGCTTTGAATGCCGAGGTCGAGAAAACTGAAGGCGCTTTGAATACCGAGGCCGAGAAAACTGAAGGCGCTTTGAATACCGAGGCCGAGAAAACTGAAGGCGCTTTGAATACCGAGTCCGAGAAACTGAAGGCGCTTTGAATACCGAGAGAAAACTGAAGGCGCTTTGAATGCCGAGGTCGAGAAAACTGAAGGCGCTTTGAATACCGAGGTCGAGAAAACTGAAGGCGCTAAAATTTTGTATGCCGAGGCCGAGAAAACTGAAGGCGCTTTGAATACCGAGGCCGAGAAAACTGAAGGCGCTTTGAATGCCGAGGTCGAGAAAACTGAAGGCGCTTTGAATACCGAGGCCGAGAAAACTGAAGGCTCTTTGAATGCCGAGCCCGAGAAAACTGAAGGCGCTTTGTATGCCGAGGTCGAGAAAACTGAAGGCACTAAAATTTTGTATACCGAGGCCGAGAAAGTGGAGGCGCTAAAATTTCATATGCCGAGAAAACTGAAGGCGCTAAAATTTTGTATGCCGAGAAAACTGAAGTCGCTAAAACTCCGTATACGCCTATGTGACTTGACTGTTATCATTTGGTGGACTGTGGCGATGTGATAATAATTATTGACTCCTTAAGTACCTGGGGCAAAAATAATACTTGCCACAACTGGACGGTATGTAGCCGTTCCAGATGTTATTAACGGTCGGTCTCCAGACATTTATATTTGCCTCTTTTAATAATAATAATACCTGAGGGATTATACATACCTCGGGTACAGAAAATATATAAATAATAATAATATTTCCTTCACCAAATATGGTGGTAGCACAGTAACAAGCGAAAAACAGGGATACAACATTCTCAGGACAGTAGACCTAAAAACATAACAGTTCACTTAATACAAATTATACTATGTGCAAAGAAGATCACACACAAAGTTTATAATGGTGTTCCCTGAAAATTTCGAAAGAGTCTCGTTCTTCTGAACAGCCAGCAACCATTGATGTTAGTTAGGTTCCTATGTAGACACGGCAGTGGCTGACCTTGAAGATTTTGCATGCCATTGGTGTAGGTGTTGTTCAGAGTCTTCAGTTCACTGTTACTGAGGTTCACAGCCTCCATTCCATACAGCAAGAACGGTTTGCAGTGCGCACAACAAGAAGCAGTTAATACTGACTCAATGAATTTGCAACATTTGCTATACAAAAGGTTGAAAGACTTTTAGAGCTAGACACTCATTTCATGCAAACAAACTTTAACCCTTTAACGACGAGCGTGTACTAAAATGTATGGGAAACCATGGCAGCTCGTCGTTAAAGGGTTAAATGATTTGGCAGAAACAAGAACACAAACCAAATAAATATTTGAGTTTTTCGACATACAGTAGTTAATTTGAACACAATTTACACTAATCACTTTACATGCAGGACAAAAAGAAGGACCAATCCTGACATATCAAAAGCTCACAGGTTTACATTAGATTAGATTAATAAACGTAATCAACTTCTGATCTGACAGCAAGTAATGCATAAGAACAACCAGAGCCATGTTTGAAACCAAACTGCAGGTCTGATGCTGAATGCTGATCAACTGACGAGACACGTGATCAGTTATTTTCGACACGTTATGGTGAACGTTTGAAATACAAGTTATCCGATGGATTGTACATGTTGTTTCGTGACGAGCTACAGGAAGACTATAATGAATTTAACTTATTTCATTCTTCACGCCAATCGCCGATTCTCCATGACGCCGATAACATTCTCTTCGATACGAGCAATCTTTGAACCACTCAACGATTCAAAACAGACTGTTGGTAGACGACGAGTGAATGCGAACACGCAGTTCATCCTCTTGTTTCGCAAGCGACAAGAGATTATCATCACGGATCATCTGTAACAAGGCATCAGATAAGTTTATCAAAATAATACACATCTTAGATAAAAAATACTGCTCATAGCCTCAGGCAGTTAGGAATTGATTGTATTTGTTGTTTGATCTACTGGATCCATTTCAATTTAATATAATTTATAACAAAACTACAAAATGCCTGGTGTCTATGTGAACATGACTCTACTTTGTGTAATGAGGTTACTTTCTTCAGACACATACGACGAGGCAAAATAACTAACGAAAGATGGGCATTACAGTAGATATATTGCCATGCATACTCATCTGATTGAACAATAGTTCTTAGGGATAGGAAGCACAGCCTATAGGATGAGCATGCTTGCGTGGGGGCCGCGGCCTCTATCTGGGGCTTTAACACATTTCATTTCATTAATTTTTACAGCTGCATTAGTCAGCCACCTCTACAGATACCGTGCTGTATTCACATGCTGGATAGTACTGGCTGAACCTAGCAAGAAATTTATTTCCTAGTTCTTGGTTGTGTTATTCATTAATTATTGGAGAAGCATGCATTTTTTAAATTGATGGCAATTTTCCTGGGTTCAGTAAAGTCGTCCACTGCAACAGAAAGTTTGCGTTTACTTTTAAACTTGCCTTCCCATGTTTACCAGAATGCAGTGGTATCTTTTGACAGTACTTAAATAATTGTCCAAATCATCAGAAATGTGGTCATCCTCTGCTGCAACAACATATTGGTCATGATCATCATGTTCGTCGTCACTTTCATTATCATCATCATCGTAATCATCACAGTATACGGTACAGAGTATCTCTATCTCTTGTCTGTCCATCTCTTGCTCACTTTCTCTGTCTGTATGTCTCTATCTTTCTTTCTATCCATCTCTTTCTGTTTATAATGTCAGTTTGTCTTTTTATATAGATATATAGTGTTGTGAGGCGGAAAAATTGTCCGGAAAATTTCACTTCTTTTTCGGACAATTTTCAGTGGGTTTTTTTCGGAAAATTTTCCTATATTTTTCCATCAATATAATATTACTAAATAATTTAAATGCATAATAATGCTTAAACATCACTCACTCTGTACTGTATGTAGGCCTAGTTATAACTGATATGTTTATTCGATAGATGGTACTGTTAGTGTTTACTTTTCAGTGTGTTCACGAGGCTCAACAATGTCAATACATTTAAGAATTAATCGTAATTAAAGTTCACCGTTAATTTAGAGAAAATATTTTTTATGATTTAGTCTCCTTAATATTTTTTAGTTATGAAAATATGAGTCAAAAACAGCAATTGATGCAATAGTACTACAGACACCATTTTGGTACTGTAAATGTTCAGATAAATTCTTATGATTAATTCTTACTATTATTATAGGTCTTATGTCTTGAAATAAAATGTTATTTCTTATGATTAATTCTTATGAGGCCTATTATACTATTATTTTATGTCTTGAAATATAATGTTATTGGCATTGTCTGAAACTAATCTATTTTCAAATCTGCTTTTCTTGGTAAGTAGTAAAAGAATGTGTTTAGTTTAATTGGTTGTCTATGAGCTGTTGCCTTCAGTGAGCGGTGTATGGACTAAGGCAAAGCTGACTAGTAGCTGAGCAGCTGACAGGTCTAATGTCAAATTTCCAGACAGTATATATACTGATATTTTATAACACTAACAACATATCAAACTAGGCTACTCTAGCCTGAACTGCTAATGAACAGTCTTTAATGTTTATTTTAATTCTTTTAAGGTGAACGTTGCCCGCATTGACAGAAATACTGTAAATAAAAGGAACTTTAAAAAACAGAAATTTTCTAGTGTCGTCTCATACTGAAAATCTGACATTATGAGTTAAATGTATTTTTCCGGTTCTACTGAAAATTTCTGAAATTTTCTGAAACTTTTCCGCAAAAATACTTTTCCGAAAAGCTACATCACTATATATATATATATATATATATATATATATATATATATATATATATATATATATATATAGTTGTTAAAAACGGTAAAATAAAAATAAAAAACGGAAAAACGTCGTTTTATTGAAAATAATAAAAAACGGAAAAAACGAGAAAAAAACGGAAAAGAAAATAATTTGACTTTGCTACATCTTTTACTGCATTTTAAAATTAAAAACATTGTTTACACAATTTAATTTAATCAGCAAATAACATAACTTTATTAGTAAACACCAAATAACAGTAATCTACAACAATTATTTTCTTTTTCATTAGTTTCATTTAAAAAGAAATTGAGAAATTGAAAATATTGAAATCTTTTGGAAGTTAAATTGCATACATATGTCCACATAAGTCCATGCTGAAATAAGCAATTAAAAACTAAAATTTGTTAGTATAGAGTGTACTTAATTAAAAATTGTAGATCTACTTACAATTCTGACTTACATAAGAACTTAATATGGAGTAGCCTAATATCCGTCAGTTCATCAAAAGAGCTGAATAATGACACCAAGAACACCTTCCTAGCTCTCATACAAGCTGAGATACAGGCGTCCAAAGGTACGAGGTCGAGCGGGTCGGGTCAAAGTTTGCTGACCCGTATCTCGGAGTGTAACCGACCCAAAAAATATTTTTTCATGGGTTTATACATGTCTTATGAGTTCCAATAGGTGTGCCAAATTTCATGTAAATCTGAGTCGGTCATGTCAATTTTGGTTGTAAATTTGGTTGATTTGACACGGAATCACCCATAGGTCTAAAACTGAAAACGCTAAAGATCCTGAGAGTTTCTTAACAATTTCCTCAGTCTTTGTTGAACGAATGTGTTCAAGTATACAGCATAGCCTAACATTTCATTTAGTATGGATGTGTCATTTGTCTTATTCATGGGTTGATTGATAATTGAGTTATATTCATAGATCTTTGTGCCCCTTGAATTTTTTATGGCTTTCTTTAGTATTCAGACACTTATTGTTGAAACGCAGCTGCCAGTTTGTATAGGTATACATAAGAAATGAATCATTTACCTTTTGGGCAGTGACCAGCTAGGATTTATGTGCTGCCAGTAACTGAAAATTCATGGATTTGGTAATGCAGCAGAGAGCCAGGGCTTTGAGAGTGGCATCAGCTGTCCATTACAGAGAATTAGTTAGATGAGCGCTGGCTTAACCTAGTGGTTGAAGAATATTCAGACATGATGTGTACTCCCATCAACTAAGGAGTGTCTGTCCGTCAGCATAGCTGTACAATGTGTGCGTGCTGTGAACATTTCATTCGACTGAAATTTTCCTCTTGTGAAGCACTTCAGCAGACATGAATTATAAATCTGTCTTCAGTCAGTTGTGGTAAAAAATCAGTTTGGTTCTATGTGTGTGTGAGGGCTTGCGAACGGAGACTAGCTTAGGGCATCATTTGCCGTGGCTGAACTTATGGTCTGTCTGAACTGTAGCATCAGTTGTAGGGTAATCTTTGAGAGGTTCTTATAAATATCCATGTGCAGATTGCATACATATATACTGTCAATTCGTTAGGTCCTCCAATTACATTTGGAGACACTTTTGCTTTGTTCAGCATTTCATTGTCTTTGTATTCAGGTAGAATGGGTCACTGTTGGGGGTTGGCCTTTTAGACAATGTTTAGAAGAGATGGACACCCCATAGGAGAATAGATACATGTGTAATTCCCTGATTGTTACTCTACATATTCAATTTATAATTATATATATATATATATATATATATATATATATATATATATATATGTATATATATAATTTGTGTATGTAGGATATGAATTTGTGTATGTAGGATATGAGTGTCTGCCAGTATAGGCCATAATTATATGTATGCATGTGTACCGGCATTCATGTATGTATGTAAAAGTGTACCGTGTATGTATGCATGTACATGTATGCATGATGTATGTGTGTGTGTGTTTGTGTATGTGTACATGCATTTGTGAGTGCATGGCACCCTTTAGGAAACTCAGACGTGATCAGTTTGCTTTGGTATTGATAGACTTGACTGTTATGTTTTGGATGGAGTACATGCACTGTATAGTTTAACAGGCTTAATTTAAAACCATTCGAAATACAGGTAGGTATAAACTTGCACCCTTCTGGGCCCAACACTGGATAAAGGTGACATGGTGTCCAGTGCTCATATCATGGTGGTCAGTAACCACTTGTCAAGTCTGACAGTCAGAGTGGACTCTGACTCTGACCTCAACTCCTAGAAGCAGACAAGTGGCTCTTTGATGCCACCAGGCACCCCTATTTCTAATGTAATCTACTGAACAGGTGCTTGTAAGGAATTCTACTGCTGCTCCTGCTACTACTATTTTTGAACAGGTGTGAACCACGGAATCAATTACACAGCCTATACATCTCCTACTTACACAGATGATGCTTATTCTTGTATTTATATATGTATATTTATGACTTGGGTCAGGGCAAGGTGTAATATTATATATAATATCTATATAAATATATATCAATTACTTAATCGTTAAAAATTGTAATCGATTAATTTCAGCTTGTTGGATTAATTTTCTTACTTATTTCATGATGTTGAGCGGCACAATTCCAGATTAAACAATGTGGCAACAATGATGATGTGAAACGTTTGAGTAGAAAATTGAGCAACCATTTTGCATTTAAGGTAAATGCTGATGGAAAAGTTGAAGATGGCAACAAAATTAACTCTCTTCATTGCAATAAACAGTTCGCTTACCGTGGTTGAAACAGCATGTGGAATGATTGAGGTTTTTTGTAGAAAGAAAGTAGTAACTGACTCAGTGACTACATTTTCAACAGTTTTTCATGCTTTACGTTAGTGTTGTGAGGCGGAAAAATTGTCCGGAAAATTTCATATTTTTCCGGAAAATTTCGGAAAATTTCCAGTGTTTTTTTCCGGAAAATTTTCCGATATTTTTCCATCAATATAATATTACTAAATTTATAACGATTTAAATGCATACTAATGTTTAAACATCACTCACTCTATACTGTCTTATGTAGTTATAACTGATATAGAAGAAAAAAAGAAGAAATATTCTTTATTGAAACCAATTGCATACCGCACTTTGGTGTACAAAAACTATCAATAGCATTAAAGATGATTAAGCTATACAGTTCGTCATTATGTCCCATATTGTAGGCCCCGAATAGATTATCTAACCCATTACACTACCCATAAAAATTATGTTTTATTCAATAGATGGCACTGTTCAGTGTGTTCACAAGGCTCAACAACGACAATACATTTATGAACTAATTGGAATTAAACTTCACTGTTAATTTAGAGAAAATATTTTTTCTGATTTAGTCTCCTTAATATTTTTTAGTTATGAAAATACGAGACAAAAACAGCAATTGATGCAGCAATTGTACTACAGACACACTTTTAATACACAATCATAATTCTTATGAGCCCAATTATGCTATTATTTTATGTCTTGAAATATAATGTTATTGGCATTGCCATTGCAGTCTGACACTAATAATATTTTCAAATCTGCATTTCTTGGTAAGTAGCAAAAAAGATAAGATAAGAATATTTAGGTGTAGGCCTACAGACATGGTAATAAACATGTCATACATCAATGCTTAAGAAGATCAAGACAGTCAAGTATTCTAAATTACACATATTATCCTAAATCCGAGATCCCATATATCATCCTAATGATGAAACTTTCTCTCTCAAAAGAATGTCTTTTAGTTTAATTGTTTGTCTATGAGCTGTTGCCTTCAGTGAGCGGTGTATGGATTAAGGGCAAAGCTGACTAAATAGCTGAGCAGCTGACAAAATGTCAAATTGCCAGACAGTATATATATATACTGATAGTTTATAACACTAACAACATATCAAACTAGGCTACTCTACCGTGAACTGCTAATGAACAGTCTTTAATGTTTATTTTAATTTTTTTTAAGGTGAACGTTGCCCACATTGACAGAAATACTGTAAATAAAAGGAACTTTAAATAAATGAAATTTTCTAGTGTCGTCTCATACTGAAAACCTGATATTATGAGTATAATGTATTTTTCCGGTACTGTGGAAAATTTCCGGAAAATTTCCGGAAAATTTTCCGCAAAATATTTTTCCGGAAAAGCTACATCACTACTTTACGTAACATATACCAAATTAATCGAATTTAATCGATTTAATTGAAATTAAATTTAGAGAATAATAACACTAATATATATATATATATATATATATATATATATATGAATGCTTGTTTGTGTGTATTTGTGTTTGTATATACATGGTAGCCCATTGGTAATAGGATGCTCATTAGTTAGAATGCTAGCCTTGTAATGTGTAGAGTAGGGTTGTAGCCTTTCCTTAGATGGTTATTGGTTAATGTGTGAAGAGGAGATGTTGAGCAAGTCCTTCACTCACAATTGCTCAGTGCCATCGATTGATACTTAGTCATTAGAGTGTGGCATTTAATAAATGTGCCATAATAATAATATAGCACGCGGCTATATGGTTTCTCTAAACTCTTAAAGACGCATTTTTTCAGCTGTTTGATGGCCACGTGTTGAGCGCTTCTGAGAGACTCTTAAGTGGCGCTTTATAAATGTTTTGTTACATTACATTACATTACAATAATATCAACAACATCATCACCACCACCAACAACAACAATAATAATAATAATAGTAATAATAACTGATAGTTCTATAGTTTCTCAGAAGCTGATGGTTCATTTCAACCTCGGGTGAAAAAAAAATAATAATTATATGCACTGTATAAGTAGACTGAAGACAGATGATGGCAAAGTCTTTGTGAGCCTTATCACGAGCGCCTGCCTTGTAACAGAAATTTCTGTTGTGATGAGTTTGTTTTCTGAACTAATTTGGGAATCCGTGTCCCTGACCCCGTTTTATCAGGATTCATGCTATGACTAAGCATGTTATGCCGAGAGTCTTCAATGTCTATACATGTATGTGTGTATACATATACATATATATATACAGGTATATGACTATATGTTATATATTTGAACTATATACGTAGTGCCTTTTAAAAGCCTCTTAAGTGAAAGCTGTTTATCAGGACTGGAAGAATATAAAGAAATTCAACTAGTGGATGGACTTGCAGATTATCACTTGGCCATTAATTGGTAGCCTACTATTTGGTATCATACGGAAGGTAGGCAAGGAGAATCATAACTGAGGGTTCAAACCCTGGCTAGAAACAGCCATTATTTTGTTACAGAGCTGTTCACTGTCCCCTTTACCAAGGGTGGGGAATCAGGTGGTCAGCCTGAAGAAGACTGGCCAGGCACCCTTTTATGTAAAGCTAAGACAATGAAGTCTGTAGCAGAATGGAACCAAACCATTGTCTTGTGAATGGCACCCACCACCACAGCTCTCACTGCCACCAAGGTGTGAGTGGTGGTCATGGTGGTGGTGGTGGTTGTGACACATACTGTACTTTGAGTTTGACTGGGGTGATATAGGTGCCTTGTTTCAATCACTCAATCAGTTAATGTATCACTCTGTCAATCAACGTATTAGTAAGTTAATTTATACAGGACGTCACCTTTAAACATCTCATCCTGGATTGGTTGCCATTCTGATTAGGTGCTGTGGAATGCAACCAGTCACGCCTATTCCAGAACTAATGGCCTTGCTTCTAGTGAGCGGGTGAAATCATCCACCATTCACAAACCCTGCAAAGGGAAAATTCAATTTGGCTTATCGGAATTCTGCTCATGACAGAGAGCTTCTGTGTCATTTGGCAAAAGTTAGAAATCTTAATGAAAATATGTCAATGGGAGGTCGACAAATGCACGTCCTATTCCTAATCTCTGATATTATTCTGCCGTCGGCTGCTGTCCGTTTGGGTGTTGGCCGTGGCGGCGGCGGCACCTGCTTGCAGGAGGCTGGGCCGTGTTTCATTAGAAAAGGCAGATCTGCGCTGTCAGTCAGAGTGTTTAATTGTGGCTCAGTGGTTGCACTTGTGTTTATGATTTGGTCTTTGGGCTTGATTTAGCTTTTTCTGTGGTATTTGATTTGATGTTTGTTTTTGTTTTGGGTTTAATCTGGTGTGTGAGTTGGGTTGATTTGGTATATATGTTCAGAACGGAAAGATATTTCAAAATTTCTGTTCGATTATTTCCTCCCAGTGAATGAAGTAAGCTATAAAATGAGTGCACTGACTGGACACTGTAAGTGGGACGAAAATGCTGTGTGGGAGAGGATTGGCACCCCACCCCTTCATGTGTGGGAGAATGTTGGCACACAACCCTAACGCCACCACTGCTTGTACTCTGGCAGTGTCAGTACCAAGCCTGGATGAAGGAGATTGGTACACAACCCTCTAACTCCTTCACTGCTGGTACTCTGGCAGTGTCAGTCCCAAGCCTGGACCAAGGAGGAGGGCATTGCTAATGATCTTTGTTATCACACAGTTTCCTTATACTGAAACTACTACTACTACCTAACCCCTTATATGTGGGAAAGGATTGGCACCCCACCCCTTATATGTGGGAAAGGATTGACACCCCACCGCTTTATATGTGGGAGAGGATTGGCACCCAAGCCCCTTATTTGTGGGAGAGGATTGGCACCCTACCCCTCATATGTGGAGGCCAAGAATTTGTAAGTGATTGGCAATACTGATGATTGCTTCTTGGGATAGCTTAAGCCTTAAGGGACTTCTCATCTCCTCCTCTTAGTTTTTGGTTTGGACTTGGGCTTGGCATTTTCTCGTTTTAGTTGTTGGTTTTGTTTCTGAGCAACAGTCAGGGTGTGATGTGAAGTGGGAACTGAGACATCAGTTGAATGTTTAATTGGATTGCTATGCATTGTTGAAGGTTGTTTGTCCCACTGGATAGTCATCCATAGCCAAGTAAAAAGGCTTTTAAGGACAGTTTCTGAACTTAATACACATGTGATAACCTTCCTTAGCATTTAGGGAAAGCAGGTCAGAGGTCAGCGAATCAGGGATTCATCGGGTGCAGCCAACGAATTGGGTTGAAAATAGAACGGAGTACAAAGAAATTATATATGTTGTTCATGCTTTCCATATGAAAGGTGTTGGGTAATTGATTTGGTGCTTTTCCATCTGTTTTCTGAACGCATCTGTTTGATAGTTTTCTGGTTTTCTTAAACTGAAGAAGGGCATATTTTACCCACCCCTTGCCTGTCAATGGGCAAGTATGATAGGCCCTGGTAGGGTGTAACAGGTGTTACCTCTCCTCTTGGCTATGGTTATTAATGCAGAGGAGGAGACTATTTATGTGCTAGAATAAAATCAGGTCCTGTCCCTTATTTCAGCAGATTGGTGGAGATGGTTATGCATTGGCTGGTCTTTCCTTGCCTTTGCTAGTATGTTATAAAGTATATAAACCAGATACTTGATTTTCGGGCAGTTGTGAGTCAGCTATAAGGAAATGTATCTGTGTTGTGGTGAGAATTCAACTGTCCAACAACCTTTGGACTAACCATGTGAGTCTTGGACAGCAATGCCTGTTGCAGTGCTTCAGCACTTTGCAATAATTACGTTTAGTCAGAGCCGGGATTTTGTTTCATCTGGGGTAACACACCCACAGTTTTAACTCTTGTCAGTCAGAATTTGATGGCTTGAGATGCTCTGCCAGTGGATAGATAGATAGCAGTCTTGGGATGGGTGACTTTGACTATAGACTTTGCATAGCAGTTGCATTACAAGGTATTGCTGCCATGGTACTAGCTCCATATCTGGCTTGATGATACATGGCGCTCGTACCCAGTGTTTCCGTTAACGCCCAAATGGCCGTTTTTACGTCTGTAAAAAACATCAAAAATTTCCTAATTTTTCGGTGTGATAGCTGAAAGAAACGAACTACGTCCAAAAAATTCTAGATCAGGGCGTAAATACATCCTCTTTTTTGGACTCTAACGGAAACACTGCTCATACCACAGTATTTGCACTAAAACTGACACAGTATAGAGTTTATTATAGTGCCACTGACATAGAGTAGGGTTATGTTGTCTTAGCACTGACACAGCTTAGGAATGGGTGTAGTAGGTGTGACATAGTGTAGCGCTAGTTGCAATATACGGTCACAATGTAATTTAAGTGTAAATGTACATGTTTTTATATTGCTTTTAAAGCTTGGTGCAGATTGAATGTGAGGCTATATAGATGCTATTGTGCCAACAGCACTTAAAGCCTGGTTTTGCTTCTCTGAAGCAATGTAAGAAGGCTGACTCTGATAGAACTGACACCAAGTACATCTTGCTTGCTTCTTCTGAGGCTAGATATTAGAGGACAGGCACTGACTTGTGGTGTGTTTGAGGTGCAAGGAACAGTGGAAATTCTTTACTTGATTACTTTGACAGTTGACACTGTGAAAGATTTGGCATTGACAGAGGCATACCAGAGCCTCCTCATTCTTACATACCTTGTTACGTCACTATGTCTGATGCAACACACTTAAGGTCATGGATCCCAGAGTCAGTTCAGCATTAGAAAATAGTACAACTTCTGTATAATGTAATGTAATTAGTAATTTATATAGCGCCGCTCACAGCCGTGGCCATACAGTAGCGCTCATAAGGTGGTTTCTGGTGGTGGCACGATTGTCTGATGGTACGTATTAGTGTGCTGGACTGTCGAGGCTTCAAATAACGTCTTAGTAGGGATAAATTTATTTTGAGATTTGTGCTCCACTTGTGTCCTCTACCCAACTCCGCGATACTGAATACATTGATCATACACTGTCAGCATGGTAGACCAGCTGAGGAGGGAGAGGGCTGGCCACCCGCCTTATATGCTGACAAAAATAATTCATATACATGAATTCTTGGTTCTTGGCGACTGCTTAAGGGACTGCTCTGTTTCTATCAATATGATGTGCAAAGGAGTTCTTGATGTAATTCAACTTGCGGTTGAGTATACTGTAACAAGTCTGATACCAAGTTTGGGTTAAACTCACTTTGAATTATGACTTGTCTACAAGACTCTTGAAATATGGAGACATCCAGTAGCTTCAAATTTGAATTCCTGTGGGGTTTAAAATTTTTTTTACCAATCCTACTGTTTTGTTTATTAATGTCAGGCTGCACAGTTGGTTACTATTTAGCCCCTATTAATCTTGCTCCATGGCATGAAAACTGTATTGGGTGAGCAGAGAGGTTAGAATCTGTAAATCATTTTGCAGTTGAACATAAAATAAAAATTAGGGTACAAAGATTTAACTCAACCATTTCTTCAGTTCTGTGACTTTTGTTGTAAATTTTATGTCTAGAAGATCTCCTAATACCTGACAACGTGAGACAGTTATATACCAAACTGTAACTCTTTATTGTCAGTAATTTATGCCTGTCATCGTGTTGTCTTTAAATTTCAGAATAAACATTGAGCTCAGTCAGACATTCCATTCTGTTGTTTCCTCATCAAACTTTTATCTAACCTTTCTGTAGGATGAGTCTCTTCCTTACAACTCGGTTGATGACCCTTGGTTTGATCTGGACACGTCTGTTTCTGAGCTCTGTATCAGTTTAACTTATTTTCTGTCTTTGAGCTGTGACTCAGTCATCTTGTCTCTTTATCTGTTTTTGAGCCAAGGGTCAGTTCTGACATAGCAGTCTATGCTTGTCTGTAATCGAGGCATACTGCTTTTGTTGATCTTTAACTACGGTAGCCAGATGTATTCAACAAATAAAAATAAATAGTAGGATCACTGAAGGCAGGAGTGTTGTCGGGTATAGTCTTTCAGCGGACGATCCTTCAAACTCAGCTGTTAGTTATCAGCTGTTAGTTATCATTAGCACTGCATCTGTCTTATCAGGTTCTTATCAGTAATGCCTTGACACCTTTCCACTTGGTCCTCTTGCTGTTTTCCATACCTTCCCAGGAAGGGATGCTGAAATGCAGCTGGCTGGATTAATACCATCCACCTTTCCATGTCTGCCTGTTCCCTGTAGATGTTTAGGATCGGCTAACCTTCCACAGAAAAGGGGTGAAGTAGAGCTTCATCTTCATTCCATTATCCATTCTCCAGCTTGTGGAATGAATGGTCTTGCGTTTCCATGCATTGCATTCCAGACTCCATCAAATCATCCAGTTTCATTACTTGGGTCCGATTATTTTCTGACTGGTGATGGTGCTACCTCTTACCACTGACAGAGGTTTGCATCCATGTGGCCGTGTGTGTGTGTGTGTGTGTGTGTGTATGCATCTGAGCATTTATGTAGCTCCTTTAAAGCTGCTCTATTGGTGATTCATCGGTATATACTGCTACACAAGAAGAAAGCATGTTTGTCTAGGCTGATAGCCGTGGCCACATACCTAACCAAACTCAGAGCAATTGGTCACCATCAACACTTACTGGTATGCATATCTTTTGACATTTATTGTGTAATATGATATCATACTACAGAAGATTATAAAGCAACCTGTCAGGGTCATGTTGCTGATGATCATGTTGTTAATGATCATGTTGCTGATGATCATGTTGTTAATGATCATGTTGGCGTTGATCATGTTGGTGTTGATCATGTTAGCAATGATCATATTGTTGTTCATGCCTCTGCTTTAGGTATGTAGTGTTTGAACTGTGTAGTGTAGTTTGCCAAGTGTGTGTATAGCTCAAAGTAGGTTTACTTTCCTTGAAGTCCTAATGTTTTACTTTTTATTATCAGTTGTACTGTAGGCGATTAACATGATCAACAATAATACAGAATTAGTTTGACTAATAAGAACATGATCTTTCATGTGTAGATACTGGTTTCAGTTTCAGTATATGACAGGCAAACTGTGCATATCT
Source organism: Aporrectodea caliginosa (assembly GCA_020284085.1). Lineage (NCBI taxonomy): Eukaryota > Metazoa > Annelida > Clitellata > Crassiclitellata > Lumbricidae > Aporrectodea > Aporrectodea caliginosa. The sequence goes on along the minus strand of JACEVL010000150.1, from coordinate 353,838 downwards.
GGTATCGTTTTGCCAGTTAGATAAAGTACGAAATCATTTTGCATTTCGTAATGATGGTTGTTACATCAGTTGAGCAAAGATATCCTTTGTTAATTGCAGGCAGGGCCATGTCTCAAGGGACCCTGTCTGAACATTGTAGTAAAGGCACAATTGTCTGTAGCTTTTGTAATTTGCCAGCAGAACTGTTTTGCAGAACTGGACTGAACTTTGACCAGATATTGTCTGCTCAAATAATTACATTATAAATTTAAAGGCACTGTCTTAAAATGCATGTATTTAGATGAGTTAGTTATATTTGCCGTGCTTTCGTGAGGAACTTAAAAGGCATGGTATCAAATGTACTGATGGATACGTGCATTATTAAACGTGGATATTTACATTATTTATACAGTACTCCACGTAAGTTGTTGTCACAAAAAGTAAAACTCGAAGTAAATGATTCCACACCTTTTTAGAGTAGGATTGTCGAGGTGCCGTCTCTGTGCTCTGGCGTTGTTGAATGGGAAAATTACTGTATGAAAAGCCATATCTTGATCGCATAGATTGCACGTGCCATCCAACGCACACAGTGAAATGCCCCTGGGGACTGGAACTTTATTCCTTTTGGTCGATGGAATTCCTCCTAGGAAAATGACTGTTAGTCCTAGTAGCTCTTTGGAGTCGTCTCTGTGGTATTCAGGACTCAGTTGCTGCGATGCGAAGGTGATGACATTGTCTCGAACTGTTGTGACATGCTGTGCTTTGTCTTTATCCTCCATTGCTGTGCGATAGGCCTACTTGGTCTGATCGATTTGCGGCCTGAAGTCACAGAAATGACTCGAGAGTTCCAATATACTTCCAGAATCATGCAGTGAAAACACCTTTTCCAGAACTATTAAAGAAACATGATGTCACAAGGCAAGTTTCAAGAGGTCCTTTCCTAATTCTGCCTCCAGCTTGATGCCTACGTCACCCTTGCAACCCATGTTACTCACCGACGTGCTGAAACACGTGGCCACGATTCTGTCTTCCAATCCCCAATTGATTTCTGATCTTGGCCAAACACTCATCTACCAGGATGGGAGCTGTTCCGGATTGGAGTTTGGGGATGTGCAATGGCTTTGTCACATTATTGGAAGGCGATCGTCCTGTCCCTGGAATATCCGGCATGATCTTGCCATCACAGTGGATAGTAAGAGGAACCTTCGGATCGAAAGATTCACGAAACTCTGCTGCTGGGATTATCTTTACTTGCTCGGTGGCTCACTGAAGGACTGATGATCAGCTCACCAGCTGGTGCTGCACTTACATAGAGTGTATGCAACGAGTGCAGATAGAATGTGAAAGGCTTTCCTGCTGCTGGTTTTGGTGCAATCTAGAGCTGCTGCAACATCACGAGTAACTACAGAGATTGTTCCCCTTCGCCACATTGGTGGCCCAGCAGACGTTGATGTGCTCTCTTTCTGAGCTATCTGATGAGGCCTCTACCTCAGATGACGTTTCTATCAGAGAAACCTCTTGTCGCTACAGGCTGTGTTTACAAGATAACGCTACTCGCGCGCTGCAGCTGCCCATCTTGCCATCGCTCTCTCTCTTTTAATTTCGGGGACCTTAATGCTTAGCTATCAAGATATAATTTCTGATATGGAACTTATGCATAAATTGGCACGATGATATGACCTGGCCGATAAAAGAGCTTTGAGTTGAAGATGTCACATCTACCTTGAAAACACCCTAATACATGCATACATACATACAAGCATACAACTGTAGTATATGCTTTGAAACATTTATATGGCGCCTTTAGGACAAAACCAGTCGAAAGTGCTGTTGAATTCTGGAAAGAACTGTTGTTCTAAGATGAATCCTGTTGGATGCAGTTGATTTTAAAGACGATGCGGTCAACCGTCGTCATCGACTGGTTTCAGCGATAGACTGCAGTCATCATCATCATCCAGCGGACTGCATTGCTTTCTCTTCCCCCATCGTCTCTCCCAATTCCCCGTCCGTCCGTCCACATGACGACCGACCGACGGCGATGGCTCGGCTTAAATCAGAGATTTCGTGAGCCAATGATTCCTGCCGTGATCACTCGGAGCTGCCGCCGCCGCTCTCCTACTAAACGAACGCCAGCCTCAGCAGCTCGGCAACGAGAGAGAGAAGCTCGTGTTGCATCCTCGCTCGCTTTCCGCGCGGCGCCCAACGCGGAGGATGCAGCTGCAAGTCGGCAGCAGCAGGAGCAGGGCTGCTGCAGCCAGGCAGTGCCGTCCGTCCGTCCGTCCATCGGCTGCAGCAGCCTCACGACCAGCCAATGGCATGTCGTTTGAGCCGACAATATTGGCGATCATAATGCTGATTATATGCTGGTGATGTATTGGTGACGAGGCCAACCACGATGCGACTGGTGTTATTACGGCGGGCGCCCGGCGTCCGCGGTGGGTGTGGCCTCCTCCTCGGCCTCCGTCTGTCCGTCCGTCCGGCTCGCGATCAATAACCTCCTCTGCTTCTTTGTCTTCGCTCCGAGACGGATTCCTGTCATATCCGGTCCGGCGGGAGGGAGGCGGAGAAGGAACGGAGGGAGGAGTGGATGCTTGGTGTCACACGTAATGTTTACCTCGACAAAATGTTGCTTTTTAATGTTAAAGACTGGGATGGGATCTTGTTGCAGTTAGAGTCGTTGGTATCTAGTAAGTAAGTAAGTGTGTGACTTTTATTGTGTTTGTATATGTATTGAAATATTTCGTCAGTGATGACAACACTGTGACAACGTTCTGTGACTCAAACACGGCACACACACCTGTAGTCCACATTACCATCTCTCTGGAATAGTCTTGCACTGGAATGGGAATGGTTCCAGATGGAGCACAATAAACTTTTGAGCTAAACTTAAGATGCAGCCATACAGACGTTAGTACTTTTCAGAGGTGCTTTAAAGGGCTTTGTATTGTATTGTATCTAGAAATTTATATAGCACCACTCCCAGTGCTACACCAATCAGAGGCGCTCCCAGTGCGAGAGACGCCGAAAATATAAGGCTTTCCTTAAGCAGCGAAAGGATGCAGGAAGGCCCCCAGCTTGAAGCATTCATTCATTCATTCATTCCAAAGATTTATATAGCGCCCCTTCAAGGTTACTACTCAGGAGCGCTCCCGACCCAACCACGGCTGAAAAGGATGGTTTTAAGGCTAGAGTAAAACGCATCTAAATGAACTCTAGGAATAAGGCGTAATGTTAATGGGAGCCCATTCCAAACCATGGGGCCAGCAACAGAGAAGGCGCGATGCTGTGAAGCAATGAGCGACTCATGCATAGGAGGAAGTTGGTTCCATAGAGTGGGGCCAATAAAAGCAAAAGCACGAGATTTAGTTGTTTAGATACATACATACACACATGGTTTTGCGACCATGCCTTATGGGCTGCCGATCCCAAGTGTTGGAACAGTCTCCCTTTGCAATCCTTTGTGCTCACTTAGTTGAGTCCTTCAAGGCTAAACTAAAGACTTAACCTGTTAACCATGGCTTACTCTGATTGATTTTACAGTTCGTTTTTGTAGGCGCTTCTGTTTACCTAGGTTTACGCCGCTTCATGTCATAGTTTTGTGTACGCGCCCTTGTTGCAGAGATGGGCACGATTAGTTAAATTGCTAAGCGATTAGAATTAGAATTAGCTACTGAAATTTGCTAATCAATTAGAATTAGAATTAGCAAAATCTTGTAGCTAATCGATTAGAATTAGCCAAACTTCTAAAGACAAACAGCTAATTGATTAGAGAAATAATCAATCAGTTAAATTGCTAATCGATTAGAACTAGAATTAGCTACTGAAATTTGCTAATGGAATTAGCTGTTTGTCTAATCGATTAGCTAATGGCTTTAGAATCTAATCGATTAGTTACCCATCTCTGTCTTGTAGCAGCATGGCTGTGTTACGGCGCCACAGAAATTGTCATTGTTATTATTATTAAGCATGTACAAAGACTGCTGAGATGTAGGTTGTAAATGCTGGTGATTCAGTGTCACAGTACGTAGTCCGAATGGCTACAGGTAAAGAGGAATCGGATTGATATTGATTTCATCTGATGAAGTTTTTATTAGTCGCATTTTTAAGATGTATGTATGTATGAGCACTTGTTATAGCGCCCTTCAAGATTTCTACTCAGAGGCTCTCCCGACTACAGCGCTGACACTGAATCAGAGTTTCACACTGAAGCGCATGAGCAATTGCGAGTGAAGGACTTGCCTATAGGGTCCCTACGCGGCGGCTTGAGGTGGATTCGAACCCGCAACCCTCCGGCTGCAAGACACCGAACATATCCCTACACCACCGCGCCCCACAGATGAACATGGGTTACAATATGGTTCAATTGTAATCTTGAAAATGTGATAGTGTCGTGTGCGATCTGTTATCTTTATCGTTGGGCTTACATGTTTCTTGTCTTTGGTTGCAGTGTCGTCTCTGATGATGTCCAATCAGAGTGAAGCACCCAAAGAAAGCTCCTGTCAGGATTGGTCGGCACCGGCCGCGTCCGCACTTGCAGCTGACCATTCAGAACGCTCCACGAGTCGAGCAGGCGAATCCCAGGAACAGCCAAGCGTTGGGGTGCAGAGTCTGGCAGTGGTGCAAAACCCTTCTCCAGCCCCGGCTTCGACTCCGGTTGCCATAGCAACTGCGTCTCTGCCTCATCAACCCATGTCGCATCTACAGTTGGTGTCGCAGATGGTTTCTGGTGCGACAACTCAGTCTGCCCAGGTGAGAAGAAAGAAGATTGCAAAGGTTTTATCAGTTGCTGCATCACATTCGAATGCATTCTTCGTATGAAATGTTGCTGCATGTGAATCTAATCCTGTGGCTTCAGTGCTCATGTTAAAGCACTGATTTTTTAATAATTATATATATATATATATATATATATATATATATATATATATACACCTATATATTGTGTGTATAAATATATATATATATATATACGTATACACAATACAATACAACTATGTATCTGATATTGCCCTCCTTCCAGAGTTCAGAAGTGCACATGACCATACGACAGAACATCGATGGCGCAGAGCAATTGTGAGCGAAGGACTTGCTCAAGGTCTGTACACAGTAACTGCCCCGGGCAAGGCTCGAATCCGCACTCTTTGCAAGTTTGCATTACAGCCAAGTGCTCTAACCAATTGGCCACCATGCCACAAATTAGGTGTGGCATCATATCATGAATATTCATCAGCAGAAGCTGCAGCATAGTCATCACTGGTTCCTGAGGCGAGCCAGTGGCGCCGGTGGACATTAATGAATTGATTTGCATTCTTCTTGACCATATTTCAGATCTAGCACTTTTCTCGTGTTTAGTACAACTCTTTTTGTGTCCTCTTGTATGGCACAGATTCAACTGAGGTGTGGCCTTCCATTGTTCTCTTTCCATCCAATGTTTGCATGTAGCAAATTGTACAGGGTTTGGTCAGCTGGTAATCTTTCCACATCGCCATGCCATCGGAATCTTCACAGAACAACTTTATCCAGCAGAGTTCTCCACGTATCTAAGAACTGTTGTATTTGATAATTTATAATGATGAAAACTTGTTTGATCATTTCTAATGATGAAAACTTGTTTGATCATTTCTAGTGATGAAAACTTGTTTGATCATTTCTAGTGATGAAAACTTGTTTGATCATTTCTAGTGATGAAAACTTGTTTGATCATTTCTAGTGATGAAAACTTGTTTGATCATTTCTAATGATGAAAACTTGTTTGATCATTTCTAGTGATGAAAACTTGTTTGATCATTTCTAGTGATGAAAACTTGTTTGATCATTTCTAGTGATGAAAACTTGTTTGATCATTTCTAATGATGAAAACTTGTTTGATCATTTCTAGTGATGAAAACTTGTTTGATCATTTCTAGTGATGAAAACTTGTTTGATCATTTCTAGTGATGAAAACTTGTTTGATCATTTCTTATGATGAAAACTTGTTTGATCATTTCTAATGATGAAAACTTGTTTGATCATTTCTAATGATGAAAACTTGTTTGATCATTTCTTATGATGAAAACTTGTTTGATCATTTCTTATGATGAAAACTTGTTTGATCATTTCTAATGATGAAAACTTGTTTGATCATTTCTAGTGATGAAAACTTGTTTGATCATTTCTAATAATGAAAACTTGTTTGGAGTCTTGAGATTTATTTGCCCAGGTTTTCGTATCCAAGTCACATCTGGTTTGAGCCTTCCTTTCTGGTTAAGCTTTCTCGTTGTTCGTCATTCTGATGATATCGTGTTGGCTGCTTGTTTAAAGCTGCACTGTTTGTATGTCTTGATGTGTATGTACGTGTTCGTGTGTTTGTTTGTGTGTGTGTGTGTGTGTGTGTGTGGTTTCCATCCATGTTGTTTAAGAATGATGCATGTTTACTGCAGGCATTCATGTACATATATGTATATTAGCTCGAAGGTTAGCTGGGAATAATATTACAATGTAATATGAAGACAAAGAGCTTCCATGATTTCCAGGAACGGCTTGTCATGTAAGCAGAGGGTATTAGCAAGCAGTCCATGATAATCTGAGACCTGGTGGGGAGAGGGGTGCATGCATTACCGAGACTACAACCAGGTGGCAAGGTTCAGACCAAACTGACCTGGCTGAGTTTCAAGTTCGCTGACCTATGTAGAACCACTGTTTATATTGTTTTCATTCATCTGTAGCGTGTGTGTAGGGGTGTAGGTGTGTGTGTGTGTGGTGTGTGTGTAGGAGTGTGTGTGTGTGTAGGTGTTTAGGTGTGTGTAGGTGTGTGTTTGTACCAAAATCAAGCGTATTTCATGGCAAAATGTCATTTCAAGAGTCATTTTGGTCAGACTATCCTTACCCACAGTTGGCATCTGCTAGGAATAGTTTGAGCGAGAATACCTTACGAGGATGAGATTTCTTTCAGCATTGACCAAGTTGATGATATCTTGATAAGGTGACCAGTCTTGCAGCAGTGTAGTCCTCATGCTGTGTTGAAAAACACTAAGCATTTAATTTGACATGGTGGATTAAAGTTCAAGGATTGGCAGCACTGAATGTATGTTTAATTAAATTTGTTTACGTGATATAATGAAACAATGACAGTTGCTATTGGGTGACACAATGACCCAGTTATCATTGGTTGACATTGTGACCCAGTTGTCATTGGTTGACATTGTTACCCTGTTGTTATTGGTTGGTTGGCATCGTGACCCAAATTTTAGGGTTGACATTGTGACCCAGTTATATTATTGGTTGGCACTCTGACCCAGTTACTCTTGATTAGCAGAGGGAGCCAGTTATTTCTGGTTTGTATCATGATCCAATTATTGATTCTTGCCAGAGTGGTCTGGTTACTCTTAGTCCACATGGTGACCCAATTATTATTGCTTGGCATGTCATGCAAAGAGTGCACTTTCTTCCTGTCATTTCCATTTTATCCGTTACAGATATATTCATATTCTGGCATTGGCTAGCATCTGTATCTAGCATGTGGCTACATCTTTGCAGTACAGGTCAAAGCAAGATACAGCATATAGTGACGTGTTTGTGCCAAGGCATGGAGCTACATGGTTGTGCATTTTTGCATTGGCATGAAGTGCTGTTTACTATGTGGCCAGCCAAGGCATGTTCTGTTTGATGAGGTTCCTGAGATGAGGACTATAGGAGTCCCTCCCAGCAGCATCTATATCTGACAACTCATTTTGTGTTGGCGTTTTTATTATGGTTTTAATTCATTGAAGCCATTTATTGAATCACAAATAACAGAGAAAAGACACAAACATATATGCAATGACGATGCATTTACAAAAGTTTATTTGCTGTTGGTGTCAAAGGGGAACCATAAAGGGTTAATAAACCGGCTAAGTCCATGGCTGTCCTCTTCCCAATGGAATTATTACAGATGGCTAAATAATATTTATATGTACAGCGCCAGATAAGCGAGAAAGATAAGGGCAAACTTAACTAGTTTTGCTGAACTAACAGGCTTAAATTTAACAAAAGAACAAGTTTCATGAGTCATTTAATTCCTATTTAGCACAAGTGTCCTAACTTGTCTTCCGGTTGTTCTGTTGCAGGTTTCCATGCAGCAGAGTCAGCAGTCCATGCAGTCCATGCAGATTGGATCCGTCTCACAGCCCCAGACCTACCACCATCTGACGACGGCTCAGGGGGGCATGCACCAGACCATCCAATATGGCGTCGCTCCATCGATGATGACGCAGGGGGCGGATCAGCAGTCCGTTCACCAGCAGACGACACAGGCTGTGATGGCTCATGGGGCGGGACAGCCGACCATTCAGCTCGGCATGGGCCAGAGCCTCTTGGCACATGGCGTTGGACAGCAGACCATCCAGGGATTAGTGGCGCAAGGGGGGTCGATGTTCGGAGGGGCGCAGATCATCTGCTCGTCAGATCCATCGAATAATGCTCAGGTATTCTGCTCGCTGCCTACTGCTGGTGTCTGTCTTCATCTGCTAGAGTTACACAGTAGTTGTGTGGAGTTATATTGTATCATTTAGCTATCAATCAATCAATGAAACTTGATATAGCGCCCCTTCAAGATATCTACTCATAGGCGCTATATGTATAAATGAGGAAAATATCAAGAGTCTTTACGTTTTGTAAGTTGATGATAAGGTGTTATAGGTTGATACTTTACGCACTCATAAAGTGGTTTTCTAGGGTAGGGTAATTCTAGTTATTCCTAGCTTGCTATGATATAAACTTGTGATAAATATAAATAAATAAGTAATAACTATAATAATACTAATGCTGGTCTGTGGAGGCACTTGCTAGTAGTGTGCAGGCTTCAGCCTCCTTAACATGGAGCTGCTCTTAGCATTACTGTTTGAAACATGTGATTAGATAGTAGATGTGATTAGAATAGTGGCTTAGTTACACTGTAAAATAAAACTTTCATGAGATGATTGTTACCCTAAGATAATTTTTATCCTGGGATAAATGTATGCATTTGGAATTGATTATTTCTTGAATGTTCTTTATCTCTTGGCTTTCTTGTTTTGTATAGTTTTCTCTGACTACTTTAAAGATACAGTAAGTATGATTAACAAATTATATGGCTATCATTGCACTTCTTTTAGGGCAGTTCTGTTAATAGCAGTATTAGTAATAGAATACAATAAAGCATTAATTCAGTATGGCTCTTGTGTGTTTAGATGGAGTCGGCCACAATGACCTGTCCACAGTATCTGACGTCTTCTGGACTGACCGGACCGCAGTTCATGCCAGTTCCACAGCTCCAGGTCATCCAGGCTGGTCCAAACCAGTTCATCCCACAGCAGTTCATGTACCAGAATATGTCACTTCCCACAGCTGTTCATGGTGAGGAGGTCATCGTGTGCAATTATTGATTATCTGACATTCTCCCCAATTATTTTTATGTTTCTCTCTTTTTTAATTTGTTAAGTTGACTCTTCTTTGTGTATTTATTTATCTGTTATTAGTTAATTTGTATAATTTTTACATGACATTTGTTAAGTAAATCACTCAAGTCTTTTCTCTTTAGCCGTGTTTGGGCTGGGAGCTCTCCTGAGTAGATTTCTTGAAGGACTGCACACAAATCTCCCAAATGAATGAACATATATTTCCTGTGTCTTTATTTTCATGAATTTTTCCAGTCCCTTTCCTTACATCAAGAAGTTTCCAGGTTGGATTTTTGTCTATATCCTTATGAATCATCAGAAATATGCATCTGTTGCACATTCTGTTGCATATCTCCTCAACTGTGTGCAATGTTTCTGTTATAACCAGCCGTGCAGAGCCAGTCGGGAGGTCAGCAACTGACCCAAGGTCGATCAAATCCCGGTGACTCAAAGACACCGAACATCCTACCAGCGGGTCAGCAGATGTCTCAACAGAACATGGCGATCCGTATCGCGCTGACCAACAGCTACACGCTGCCGAGCCAGACGGCCGCTACGAAGGGAATGGCTACCGTCGTTCCGCAGCAGGCGACCGTTTTTGGTGGGAAACAAGTCACTCAAAAGCAACAATCTTCGTCGCTAGTTTTTGGTAAACAAATCGAATCGGACATTTGTCTGATTTCCTTGGCGTGTGTGCATCTAGACATTTATGTGGCACCTTGTGAGAGTTATGCAGAGGCTCTTCTCACCAAACCTGATGAACCTGTTAGAGTTTGTGATGATTGACAAATTCATCTGTAAGTGAATGGCTTACTCTAGGTGTATGTATTGTGCTGGTCTATAGAAATTTTTGTCTTAAATTAAACATTTGCAGAGTGAAAATCTGTTGGTTAGTTATTGGGTGGCATATCTAAGAGGTGATGTATAAAACAGCTACTGATACATGAATAAAGAATTAAGAAAGGTCGATTATGCACGATAGGGCTCCATATGACATGATTACTTAGTGGAGCCTTTTCGTTATTCAGTGTGATTATTAAGTGCAATCAATTAGCAATAATTCCTATTTGCATTTCTATTCACACCTCCGATTTGCATTTCTGGGTGAATTTGTGCATGTACAAATTTTTTTTAATGATGATAATAATAATTAATTGTTTTAAACGAAGTTGTTTTGCATTAGATAAGAATATAAGACAGATTTCTTTATGATTTTATTGAATGATTAGCAATTTGTCGTTGATTTGCAGGAGTTCAGCAGCCCACCATCTTGCAGTCTGTGCGGAACGCAGGGTCTGGGTCGATCAGCTTTAGCCCCGTTCAGCAGGCACAAATCATCAGTAACCCAATCCGTTTTGCCACTGGGCCAAACTTCATGAGCAGCACGGGCCAGATTATTGGTCCAAACCAGACCCTGGTGAACCTCGGACAGTTTCAGGTATGCTCCGCTTGCATCCGGCTTTTGAATCTGAAAGATGTAGTTGTGCAAACTATGAAATGGTAAATTGCACTTTTGTGTGGGCTATGTGATCGAAGTGAGGATAGTAACAATGCCATGTATCGTATCTATATCGTATTGTATCTATAGATTTATATAGCGCCTCTCTCAGGATAACTTCAGAGGCGCTGTCAGCACGTAAACACTGGGGAAAAAGAAACGCCTTTAGAGAATGAGAGACCCATGAGGACAGACCAGTTATTAGTTTAGCCCTTAGTGAGGGAGGAAGGTCATTCCAAATGGAGGGACCCACCACAGCAAATGCCTGATGTTGGGCAAGAACAGTGTACGTGTTCATGTTTGTGAGCAAACATGGAGTAGGTATCCAACTCGTGCTCAATATGGGACCACTGCACTAGTTGAAACAAATATGGAACCCCTATATTGCAGTCTGATGCATTTGACTATTCGATGTACATTACATAGATGATTGCCGAAAACTGCCTATTATGACACCGTGATGTGTATAGGATTATGCTTATTTGAATACACACTTACTCTGAGTTACAAAGCGAATAAAAGTAGGAGAGATTTTTGTTAAGTAAATGTCTCCAGTTTATTTGCTTATTTGAGTTTTGTGGGAAATAAAATGGTGAAATGCAAAATATTTATATGGTTTTATATGTGAAGTTGTCTGGCATGCAGACTGTGCCAATTGTTCAGCCGTTGATTGCATCACAAGGCACCACGATCCTTGGTTCACAGCCTCTGTACATCCGTACGGCAGACACCATGCACCAGCAAGGCATCATGGGCAATGTTCAGACGGTTACCCAAACGAGGCGTAAGATATTTATGGAGTTATTCAATAACTATGATTATCTCAGTTGTCGTCGTTTGCATGTTTTTGGAGTGGAGCATGAAATCATAACTGCCAAAGAGCAAAAATCAGATTGGTCTTATTTAATTAATGTAAATTAAAGCTTCATTGTTAATTTGTTTGAATAGGTTAACTTCAAGATATTTGTTTGAATAGGTTAGATTCAAGATATTGGCTGTTTTAAATTGCCATATTTTAATGTATTCAAAGAAGGCCCAACAGTAGAGTTAATTAGTTTATAAATTTTATTATGCTTCAATTAGCATTTGTTAAAAGCATTATAATTTTGTTGTACAGATTGGAATATTTAATGATTGTAATAATTCCTGCTGAGTATTTCTTCCCTGTGTAAAAAAATAACAAGTTTATATTGCGTAAGTCACATGGTTTCCATGACAATCACAGGTTTTTTGTTCTAAATTTCTTATGCTTGTGTTTTGTAGATGTGGCTAACATTGCCCCGCAGACCTTTCGTCCCGCTACCACCACACAGTCACGACGCGGAGTTCAGGTACAACCAAACAATGCGTCTGCCACACACTCCCAGACAAACACATCTAGTTCTAAGTCAACAAGCTCTTTGGCGGCTCCAAAGTCAAGCGCCAAGCTGCCCACCCTGGCTAAAATATCTACATCACTGGCAAAGCCTACACCCCCATCAACGTCGTCTGTACCCGTCGCTCCCCGACCGCCCAGCCAGTCCGGAGTTCTCCCTCGTGTCATGGCAACCAGCGCTCCGGTAGCAACGGTCACCGCTCAGTCAAAGCCGCAGATGAGCTGCAAATCGGAACAGCCAAATAAGACAGAGGAGAAGTCGGCTCCACCTGCACCAAAACCAGAAGAAACTCCACCAGTTGTTGCGGAAAAACCCTCTGCGGCAAATTCCACCCTGAAAGAAGAGCTCAGCTCGCCCTCGGCCAAGTCGGTCGCTGCCGTTCTGCCGACCTCCGTGGAAAAACCACCAGAAGTTAAAACGATCACAGAGGAAGTGAAAATTAAAAATGGTGACGAGAAAACGGTGGAGGTCAAATCTTTAACGGAGAAGGAGAATAAGATTAACGCGAAACCAGTGAGAGAGAAATCTCTGAAACGATCGAGACCAAAGATTCTTACGCATGTGATCGAAGGATTTATTATTCAGGAGGCGATGGAACCGTTCCCGGTAAGAAATTGTTCCTTAGTCGTGTGGCAGACCTTTCTTTAAACCATTATTTTACCCAGCAGATGAAGTCGTTTGTTAGATGCATTTCTTAAACAGACTTTGTTTAATTAGAAAGATGCACCTGAAGACTGTTTTTCATAGAAATTTTTATTAAATGAACAATTACCTTATCTTACTTAACCTTATCTCTTGACATTGTTCCTCCTCTAGTGTATTACGTATTGAACTGTGCGATAGTTGAGGTTGAATGCATTGTTATTAGCATAGGTAGTGTTATCCAGCCATATCATATTCTTATAGACCTGAGAAAGCCATAGCAAACTAATTTCAAGCAAATCATTGTCATCAGTACTAATCATAAATGTAATCACAAAGTTGTATAGTGCATCATCTTCAAGGGAAACTTTTCAGAGGTACTCTAGTATGCTATTTTTATTTTTACCTATAGTTATTATGTGTATTATTATGATTAAATTTGTCTTATCATTAGTTTAGTATTACTGTTTTTATTATTTATTAATATTATTTATTATATAAAACGATCTTGACGTAAAAGTTGTCTTGTTTATTTAATTGTTGTGTTGATTATGCAATTTCTGTTGAAGGTGAATCGGTCGTCTTTGATGAGTCAGTTTCTGTCACCGAGTTTGACCATCCCCGATGAAAAGAACATCATCTCAATTGCCAGCCAGTTTCAGGCCGATAGCGAAGAAGAGGAGGATAAAGAGCAGGAGGAGGAAGAGGAGGAGGAAGAGGAGGAAGAAATTCCGGCGAAAAAACCGCGTAAGCTGTTTGTCTGAGTCACATTGAATTGCTATGAATTATTTGAGAAATTCAAGGCATTACATTTTCTGCATGGATATCTGAGAAAGACGATTCTGTACAGTGCGTTTATTATTGGAAACTTGTTATTTCAGTGGTAAAGTTTTTGTTGGCATGCTTGAATGTGAATATGACTGGCTAATTAATTTCCTTAATGACAACTTTCTTCTTCCTTCTAATCAATCTGCCTAAATATTGGTTATACGATTCCACAGAAACTGACTGACATTTTAATGACGAGCTGCATTAGTTCCCCAGTTGCTTTTAGTACACTCTCATCATTAAAGTGTTGATCATAGTATTCTTCTGCAAAGAAATGTCACTAGCTATGGATTAACTAGTCAAGTCCAACCTGGCTGACCACATGAAAAAAGCTGTAGCTTGGTGTACTTCTGATTTGTAAGTTTTTCTTATTTTGTGTGAAGCTGCTTTCTGATTGATGAGCTGTCATTGTTTTCAGGAATTAACCCAGAGATTCCAAAAGAATTGCCAGAGAAACCAGTACTACCAAAGGTGGAAATACCACCTGTGCCAGAAAAGGTGGCAGTCCCAACAACAGTTCAAGGTCTGTGTTTAAGACTATTTTGCTGTTTTATCTGTCATGACGCCCTATTACTAGCAAAGCCACTGCCAGCCACATACATAAATTATTGTCATCCAGACTTTGACATAGGGCACTGTGCAACTACCTTAAATACTTTAGTTAAAGTCGTAACATTTTGGAAAATTTTTAAATTTGAAGTTGGGGTACAAATTATATTCGGCTCAAGGCAACATTTCATGTGTCCACCAACAAGGTAATAGACAAACGTGTCTGCTAATAAATGTTACTTTACCTCAACAACTTGCCAACAAATAATTTCTTACGACGTACAGTCATAACTGTTTATATTATATGCAAATTAATATCGTACTAGTTTACTGATGTAGTATGATTCTAAACTCGCGATCATTCATTCATGCCTGAGATTCTCTTGACAGCAGGTCTGTAAGTATAACAGATAGTACTTACTGACAAAGAGGTTTGCTGGCACTAAGTTTCAAATTTGTAAACTTTGGTTTTATAATTCTGTAGAAACTCCTTCAGTTCCTAGCGGCCCGCGACTGACTTGCGAGTTCTGTGGCAAATCGGATCTCATCCAGAACTTTGCACGCTCCAAGAGGTTCTGCTCCGTGACATGTTCAAAGCGGTTCAGTGCCTACAGCCAAAGGAAGCAGTCGGAAAATGGAGGACCTGGAAAACTTGGATTTCCACATACCAAAGGATTGAAGAGACCTCACCCAACACAAGGCACTTCCAACCAGGTGTGTGTTAAAATTATTCAAGCTATATTTTGTAAGGCATAAAGCAATGACTAGGTTCTGAAGTATGGTTTGTACAGGTGCAAATTCATCTGGCCGTTATGTTCTATGCCTGAGATTCCAGTCACAGTGTGTCAAGGAAAATTGGCATTTCATTTGTTTGCTAGTTTTTGCTCATACGTGCTGATAACGTTCAATGGCATATTACAGTATATGTGACTCCAGCACGAGAAATTGTTGGGAAGGTTGGAAAATGCCATTTTTACTAAGATTTTGAGTAAAGAGAATTTTTGGCATTCAATGAACACATCTGTATCCGGGGCTGATTTCCCGCAAACAGTATTCCTCTGCAAAGCCAAATTCTGTTATGAAGACATGGATTTTAATTTTTTAAAGTGATTTCCCTGCAGTTGATACTCTATGTTAATAAATTTTAAGACAAAAAGTGTAAACTTTTCGTATGACTTTCATGTAGGCATCAGTTTGTAAAAAATACTTTTAATCAAGTTGCAACAAGGTAATTCCTGAACTGATACTTTTTAATACCAGATATATAGGATCAGGGAACTGAACATTTTGAATGTTTGCAAAAGGTGTTCTTTTACAAGTACACTAGTACATACATACATGTAACTGTGTGTCTATAATTGCTTTGTAGGCTATCATCCCTGGCACGATGTCCAGTGGATCTTCAAGTGGTAGCATGGGCCATGGAGTCCCCGGGAGTGTTGCAATGGTCCTTCAGATGTCCTCAAACTCTACGGAATGCAGTTCGGACACCGACCGGAGCAATTCAGGCGCTGTTGCCATAAAAGGGGAGAGCTCCACTCCTTGCTCCCCACCAGAGCTTGATCGCGTCGAGCGCATGGATGTGGATGAATTTGGAGAAGTTCAGATACCAGCGGATAAACATCTTTCCCAATGGGGGGTATGTATGGGCATAGGGTATCTGTACATCACAAAAGTGGTTCATTTCACTGGCTTGCAGTTGAAACAGGGTTACCCTCAAGATCTTCCTCTTTGAGGAGACCTAGATGATGCAGTTGCAAAAGTCATAAGGAATGACCATCTGGCTCAGGATTCCATTGAGACATGTTTCTCCCACACTCCTGTATCGATACTTAGCAGCATTGTGCTTCCTCAAGCAGGGAACTGGTCTCGCTGAGAGTCAGAACCATTCGGCCTGAAACAGGTCACAGAGGTTTAAGCAGATATAGATTTAAGAACTCGCACCTTTTACATAACTCAGGTGCTGTAACAGGTACTGCATAACTGATAATTGATATGGTTAAGATACGTATAGTTATTGATGTGGTGAAATGATACTTCAGTTGGCAGTATCGTACAAAATGTCTGTAACTGAAGGGTGCCCAAGCAGAGTCAGTATTAGACACTTGCATAATTTATCATTTAATTCGCTTACGTTAATTTACAGGTGCAGGAGGTGTACAATTTTATCCGTACTCTGCCTGGCTGTGGAATGTATGCAGATGAGTTTCGGCAGCAGGAGATCGATGGCCAGGCACTGATGCTGCTGAAAGAGGATCATCTCATGACGACGCTTAACGTTAAACTTGGTCCGGCTCTCAAGATCTGCGCCAAAATCAACAAGCTGAAGGACTGACTACCGTCGAATTACGTGCGTCTGTAATTTTACGCACACTGAGAAATGTGCACGAAATGATAAACTTTTACGCATGGTGGTAAAGTTTACAGACAGTGGTGAATTTGACCTGTTTAGTTTAATTCATATCTACCAATAGACTTAATGTCGATGCGTAAATTTCTGCCGTGTTCACGACTTCACAGGAATCTGTAAATTTTAAGAAAATTGGTGGATCTTGCACACATCTGTAAATTTTGACAGTTTTCTAAAGTTCTATAGTTGTGAGAAATCATCGAGGATGTTATATGAAATGTTAAAAGTAATTTTTTTCGACATGGAGTTACCTTGCCATTCGTTTGCTGGGTCGTGTGTATTACGTATGTTTCATATGTACCGTATATACATATTGTCGTTATTTTATTTGGGACATATGTGTATATGTGCTAGACAAATGGCGGTTTTGTTAAATGTGCATGAATCTCTAATGAGACAGTGACACTGGTGAGGCACTTGGGTTGAGCAAGTGTTTTAGCCCCAGCTGTCTGGTGGTCTGAGGTAGTTATGCTAATATATATTAATGTACTAATTTTAACTAATGAATACTAAATTGACAGCTGGATATATATGTTTTGAAATTTATTTTCTTTCTTGTCTTTCCCACAATGTTTTTAGAACCCTCCAACTTTAGCAAACCGCAGTGCTAAAATGAACCCATTGTTTCATCATTTTTGATGCTCTTTTTTGCCACAATTTCATGTGAAACCTGCCCATCTATAGTATGATACATATACATACTTGTGTATATGTTTATCATGATATATGCATGCATTGCATATTTAAGTTGTGTTGTATTTGCATGTAAAATTCAATTTAATGTTGATTTGGCTTAACCCTTTAACGATGAGCCGCTTATGGTTTCCCATACATTTTAGTACACGCTCTTCGTTAAAGAGTTAACACTTAGGACGAACTACATTGGTTTCCCATTCATTAGAGACTCTCGTCATTAAAGTTAGTGAGTGGAAATTCTGTGAATGCTAAATTCAGAAATCTAGTTGACAAAGCCACCATCTTCATCATCTAAGAGTATTTCGCCAATCGGCCACAGCCAATTAATTGGTTTTCGGAAGCATGATTGTCCTTCAATGTTTAGATTAATGGATCAGTAGATCAGTTGTTCTGCAACTGTTTTGTTTCTTGTGAGAATCTGTGACAAATTTTCCGTGCAGTTTTTTTCTGTAAATATGTTGTTGACGTGATAGCTGTGCATGTAAATTCCTACGGTGGTCAATAGGAAACTCGTTCGCTGTTTGTGTTTTAATTCGTTGCCATGTAGATCTGATTCTATTTCGTCTGATGTGATTTTCTGTGAACTGTTTCGTGTATCGTCGTCTACTTTGTTGCTATGAATAGTTAGGCAAGTGGAGACATCTGGCGAATGGACAGTAAACTGCATTGTTTTGATTAGCACTGCCTAGTAAATGATGAATGTAATTTCGAAATGCCCATATGACAGCTGTTGAATTAAGCTTTGTGATGCCGTTAAGTGATTAACAGGTTGTGTTGACAGTTGTCATAGGATTGGTCCATCAGGATCACACAGAGAACGATGTTATTAGATGTTGAATACATTAGAAAATATTTATTTGATGAATGGATCGTAGGACAGACAGTAATTGGCACGGTTGATTCTACACGCATGAATAATTATCGCATGTGCTGAAGTGTTTTTCAAACTGTCTGTTTCTCTTTGTCAGTATGTTTGTAGTAAAAAATCTGTGCTATGCTTTAGAATTTGAGTAATATTGGACTGTGACGTGATCAGTTTTGACTATTTAATAAATGTTGAAATGTGATTTGTGAGTAATGTCACTGCTTGGCTCTTGAAAATTATTTTGAAACAGCAGACACAAAGTGTGGTGGCCAGTGCCGTTTTAAGGCCTAGGCACGTGCCTACCCAAAAACAAAACTGAGGCACGTGGTTTTTTGGTTTTTTGGTTTTTTATGGTTTTTTGGTTTTTTGGTTTTTGTTTTTAAGAGGGCCCCGAGCAGCAACGGGCCCCGCGGCGACCCAAAAACAAAACTACATCACGACCATGTAATAACAATACGATAATATTACTCAACACTATAATAAGTTCCAACAATTCTGAAAAGTTAGATCAATAACACATCTTTAAACTTACGTTTTTTAGTAAATATAATTATTTGGTACTAAGCTTAGTCTGTGCAGAACCCTTGAGAAGTTAGACTGAAATAAATCAATAATTTTAAAAGCATGGCGCACGCCACACACTGTCCGCACGGCTTATTTATATATATTTTCTTTTATTCGTCTGCTTTCTACAATGCTGATTACACTATAAAAGAATTTTTTATGTCTTGGTAAGTTAATATGAATTTTTAATCTGAAATCTCTCTCAGTCTTATAATCTAGTCATTTTCTAAATTGTTTAAAATGTGGTGGTGGTTTTTCTGTTTAACGACTAGCTGTGTGGTAACAGACCATTAGCGTCGCCCTCCTCCTTTATCGAAGCTTGGGACTGGCACTGTCAGAAAGCGAACAGTGGCGGATTTATGTTTAAAATGTTAAATTATAACAAAGCATAATAAAATTTCTCACAGATAGCCTAGTAGGCTAGATGTCGTCATGTCGGTACTCGGTAGTGAACTTGGCAAACTTTTTTAAGTTAACAAACTCTAAAACTGCTGTTGTCACCTCATTTCCATTTTGTTGGCATAGCAGGGCTGTAAGAGTATGTTCTTGTTACAAGTCAGGCAATAAGAAGATATAACGGTCTCCTCACAGGGCTGTGCTGCAATGCCGAGTGTATATACATAAGCACTGGGTTTGACCACATGCTATCCAAAACGGAAAGCTCATTGTGGCCTACATACTTATTCATTACTCATGCGTGATGCTATAAATACACATACACCCACCCACCCACACACACACACACACACACACACACACACACACACACACACACACACACACACACAGTCACACACACAATATGGGTATGTAACTACTAACTATATAGGCTATGTTATGAAAAGGTGCTATACAAATACTAAGACCTGTAGGCCTACATACATACATAAATCCGTAGTTAATAAACACGCCCATATTATATACGCCTAAACGCTCAATGCGAAGAACCACAGGTAGCACGCAATTATAACTGCAGTTTAAATTCACCTTTGACTTCAATAAAATCGTAAGCGTACCTTCTGGAATACCGGTAAGTCACTTTGTTGGTGACAGACACAGACAGAGACACACAGACAGACAGAAAGACGCAAGCAGAGTTGGACAGACAGACAGACAACCACACGGTTGACTTCGTGGTCTTGCTTGTTGCGTGGGGGGGGGACGCCTCGTCAACAATAACCTCGGTCGTATATATATGATCGACACGTGATCGATCTGGTTTGATCCGGGAAGTCCACGAAGATCGATTCGAGATGCATCGAGCCAAACAAAGAACAACCGGATCGATTTACCTGCTAGCCATGACGTATAGCCCACTAATAAACCTTGCTCTTAAAAAATCCAGTATTCGATTACGTTTTAGAAATATTTGTAGCCTAGGCCTAGGCCTACTCGGTTGTGTTGGACTGTCCTGTAGCCATAAACGTAACTTACGACCGGGAACGACAAAGGATCGCAATAAACGCCAGCGATCCACTACAGTAAACACTTTACACGGATGACCTACCCAGGAATCATTAAAAATATCAGGACAAGAAACAGTTTCCTTGATTCATTTCAAAGGGCAAACCATGAATAACCTTAAAGTTCCTCTTAATGAGATTTACGGCGGTTTACATTATAATGAAATCGTAAACAGGGCAATAATAATCGACGTGTGTTTTGACGCACGTCCTTTCTGCTTGACCTCTTGCTTGACCTTCGCTGAAGTCTGAAACCCTTCTAACTCGTGCAGTTAGGTAAACAGGCCCAACGCATCGGATGCATTATGTAGTCCACTTACTCAGAAAGACATAAAGGAAACACCAGAAAATTGAAGACATGCGACAATTAAAGCAAGACGTCATCCAAAAATAACAATGTATGATTGGTATGATCGCAAATAAAATCTTTTTCAGATATTTTATGACGAACTTGGACACGCAATTAGCGCACACTTTACGGACATCTCACCTGTTAGGGTAATAGTCTACTATTATTACTGAATCTCACTGAGCTGTTAATTCGACACGTGCATAGTCAGCAGGAGGTAAATGTAGGCCTAAATGTAGGCCTAAGTGTAGGCCATACGGTTTACCATGGCCGGAGCAAGACTTTCGGAGGCCCTAAGGCCAAGGTTAAAACATCCGGGGGCCCTAACACATAACTCCAATGCAAAGCCAATTACCAAAGTGCGGGTATCTGAGCACAAACTTCTAAAAGTAGGCTACATGATAAGCTATATGGTTTTTCTAATGAAATTATAGGCTGAATAGTAAAACAGTCATTGAGCTAGTAGGCGGCAGGCCTGCCGTTAACTAGCATTCTATAAGCATTTTATAATAATCATTTAAAAATTATTTTCTTAATTTAGGTTGCACTGCACAACTTGCACTTTACAGAACTCAGTATGTTACTAGTAAGTAAGTAAGTAAGTAAGTAAGTGTGTTCTTTATTAAACGCTGGCAAACGCACGGCGCTGTAGCCTACATACAAAGTTAGCCTATACAAAGTTATCAAATAGTAGCGAAAAAGTTAGTAAATAGTACTAATGTAGCCTACTATACAGGAAGCCTTAATGTAACTGGATGTAATATAGTCATACAATAGTTTGCTTTATCTTACGAGGTTCTTATAAGAGACCCAATGTAATTATTTAAATACGCATTTACATGGGCCTATTTTGTCGTACCAAATAAATATTTATATTGGGTCTCTGATAAGAGCCTCGTAAATGCTCTAAAGGTAATGATGTTTGACCATAGCAAGGCAGAGTTAATGAATCAATGGCATACCTGTATTTAGAAGGGCGTTTACTCAATGATGAATCCGAAATCAGACAGACCAAGCAGTGCAGAGGACACGCTATGGTGGATGGGCAACGCTGGAGATTCAAAAACTTAACCAAAACCTGAATGACCTTGACTAAAAATCTTACGACACCCGATGCGATTGTCCTATACTAACATCACCTTTCGCAACAGACCAGCGCACAGATGGCGTCTTTCACATAGTCGTATTTACCATAATTTACGACTGTTTTGCTTTTAATAAAGTTCAACGTTTGACTTATCTGTTGACTGCCTTATTTTTAAACCTCTTTCTGTCGTACGTTCTGATCAATCAGACGGTGATATTTGACTTTCCGTTGAAATTGCTCGCCTATTAGGCCTATTTGCATGATATATCGCCTCGACGTGCGACCAGTCCGTAGGCCTATAGCTTACTTAAATTTATTCTAAGTTAGGACAACAGTCGATTATACCTGGGACTATTATTACGGAATAGTCCCAGATTATACATCGTCGATGTCGAAAGGTGTGCCTTGCGCTCTGAAGCAGTGACGCAGAGAAGAAGCAGGTGTCTCAAAATCAAGGTTTGACTTCAAAATATTTTACGAATATTTAATTATGATGGTGGATAGCGGATTTGCGGCTTTCTATAACACACCAGATAGACTTATGGCTGCTTATGAAACGCACTCTACGAAGCGATGCAACGGTTTAAGCAGTTGCTGAAAAACAGGAAACAGTCAGGTGAGGCGGCTCGAGTTTCGAGAGAACCACAGATAGAAACATGCACTAACATAACATAACAAGGGTTTAAAGTGGTTCAGAAGAAGAGCAGTCTGTGTAAGAACACTGCAAGTTAACTTGTAATGCTTAATAGCCTATGTCTCTTAGCTTCCTCTTGATAGTGTCCACTGAGACCGTACGATCATCCAATCCATTCCACAAGTCCACAACCCTTGCACTGAAGAATTTATGCCCTAATGTTCCTTTCGGTTTGTTAAATAATTTATACCTGTGTCCCCAAGTTGCCTTGTTTGGGTTGAATTACGAATATTGAATGCTCAATGAAATCAAAATTGAAATACAGGCAGGGCCAGCTTCGATGACGCATCAGGCAAAGTACACATTGTGTTGCTCCCCACGCCACATAATTAAAATAGGCTATTATAAGAAGGCCTGAGACTACATAAATGAGTAAGCAATCCTACAATGGTCAGATTGCGATTAAGAGAAAATTTCGAATTATTTATAATTTTACATGAAAAGTAAGCAATGCGTAAATTTGATCGGACGCACTCGTGTGTGGTCAGTCAGTTACGCATGGCTGACGTTGTTTCTTCTCCATCATGCTCTCAGTCACGGTCACCGTTGGCGCTCAGCCGTGGACTTCTGCCTTTAAAGATGTGAACAGGAAACTACAGATTCACATGGTCGATTATAGGGGCATTCTACAATGAAAGACTTCGGATGGTCAAACAATATGACCACAGCCTGTTTGGCCTTACAGATTAGTCCTTTCGTTCGTATGTCCATCCATCCATCCATCTTCCATAGTCTACTTCCTTACTTCTCCAAAGTGTCCATCTTTCATCCCCAAACCACCTGTTCTAGGCGATTGCTTGATCGCTGACCTTGAACGCCCTTTCAGACGAGGGCCATAAGGCGATAGAATATAGCCCGCTTCAATGCCCATTGCCCAACTCCCACCCTGTTCGTGATCTCGGTTCATATAAGGCAACAAGATCTATGAGCAGAAGATAGACCGCTCAAAAAATTCCTACTGGGCAATATATGGGATGTATGCTACTATGCTTTTACATAGGCCTATATATATATATATATATATATATATATATATATATTTACAATGACCTTTCTTATACAAATAAGAAAGGCTATATATTTGTAAGACTCTAACTCCGCCATTACACGTCCGTGCCCTAGTCTAGGCAGTGCCAGTCCCAAGCCTGGATGAAGGAGGAGGTTAACGCTAATAATCTTTTTGTTATGATTATAACACAGTGTCGCTAACTGAAACTACTACTACTACTGTAAGACTCTATATAATAGTCAGTCAGTCATGCACAACAGGCTGTTCTGTTTTGTGCTGAATTTCAAAGCCTGCCCCATTGCAGCGCGGATCTACCACAGTAGGCTGGTAATAAAAGTCGTATAAGTCGGCCCATAAAGACATACGTTGCGCTAAAGGTAAATACACGATCCATACGACGCATAACTTCACATGTGGAGGACGAAGCAAATCTAGTAGAAAATAGATATTTATTACAGTCGGGCTTCGACGGGCGGCCTATAGGTGTATCGAGGCTGAGCGTCGGCGGGTGGCTGTTAGGCCGATAGCTCGCTGCTGCTGTGGCTAACCTCGCTCAACTACGAGGGCCTCGTAATAACCGAGCGCTATTACTTACACTGCGTACGCTTGGAAATAAATGGACGGCGTCTAAAAGCCAAATGCATAGTTGACGGCATCTCGCGAAACCGGACTTAGCAACAGCTGAGCAGGTCAGTGCATGTGGCGGTTCTGCAGGCATTTCGATGTTTCTGAGGTATGATGATGGTGGTGGTGGTGATGATGATGATGATGATGATGATGATGATGATGTTGATGATGATGACGACGATGATGATGATGATGATGACGACGACGACGACGACGACGATGATGATGATGATGATGATGATGATGATAATGATGACGACGACGACGATGATGACATTGCGGGCGCTGACCCTTTCTAACTCTGGGTCACCGGTTATGAGGCGGAGAGAAATGTTTTCAACCGATTATCTATTTTCCTGTGAATGAGTTATGTAAAAAAACAGTGAATTTAGGTCTACATACCTATGTGCTTGCATGTACATATGTACGCACGTACGAACGAACATATGCAAGCATGTATGTGTGTATGTATGTATGTCTGTATGAAGACAGTTAGGCTCAATAGGCTGATAGAGCGCCATTTCAGTACACCGCAAAGCACTGCACGTGTGCTCTCGTGATAAAGCTGATGCCCTGCGCTCAGCTTTTAAGCGGCAGTTTAGAAATTTGGAGTTACGATTACGATTAGTGTTCTCTACAGGTGCCTTTTAAGGCACTATCATGATAATCGTGTTGCAAATATGATACCCTCTGCGTACTGCGTAGCGTATATAATCTAATCTTTGATGATTATGTAGTTCGTTATCAGAATGCACAGAGCATCAATCGATGGTCTGGAAGTGAGGTCTTAATCAAAGTCATAAAGCATTGTAGAAGCCAAGCCGTAATCAGAGAAACCAGAAGTGAAGCAACGGAGGGTGATGATGATGATGAGTCCACTGCCCGAAGGCAGATCCATTGACCAGTGTTATTTAAGTTTCAATGTACTTTTCAGTTTGAGTTTGAGTTTTAGTTTCGCTTTAACTTTCCAGTTTAGTTTTAGTTACAGTTTTCAAATCTTTTCCGTTTTAGTTTTAGTTTAAGTTTTCAGAACTTTTCAGTTTTAATTTAGTTTTGTAGACATTCAACAGATGCAATCAAATGGCATTTTTTTTTATTAATGACATTCATTTGATTAGCAATAACAACATATCTTATTAAATTCATGCTTTCATGCTATTGAGCCACAGTTTGAAGCACTCGCCGCTAACCGTTGCAGACATGTCCGCCACTTGGTTTGTGTCAGGCAGAAAAAATTAATTAAGTTTCAACTTTCAAGTTTAGGTTTAGTTCTAGTTTTGTACTTTTCAGTTTAGTTTTAGTTTCAGTTTTCAAAACTTTTCAGTTACAGTTTTAGTTTAAGTTAACTGAAATAGAACTTTTCAGTTAACGATAAAGTTACTTTCAGTTTTAGTTAACTTAAATAACACTGCCATTGACTTGCCACTCGGGGATGAGATGAGTGAGGTGGTTTCCCGTTGCCTTCCTCACAGACATTTGTGGCTGGGCAACTTGTCCAAGGTCGCTACGCAGTGGCTTGAGGTAGATTCGAACCTGGGACCCTCCGGTTACAAGGCGCAGAACATACCGCTACACCACCGCGTCCCACAACGGAGGGTAAGCAACCGGAATCAGGTGAGCTCTAAGTTTAGTTCTGAAGGGCATTGGAGAACTTACAGAACGCACAAACTGAGCAGTAAATTCCAGAGCTTCTAATGGGAACGCCCTACAGGCCAACACTGTTTTGGGGTGAGGCAGACTGTAAACGACGTCTATGATCAGTTTCAGGGTTTTTATTCAATGAATATTTTTCACCAAGCTCTCTGATCGCCCCATTCAGGGTGAGAATTGTCGGGGGGTTCAACCCCTCCCCTAGTCCTTCTTAGACTCCCATAGTAAAGTCTACATTTCACGCCCAAACTGCACATAACTCAACGTTTAACCCCCAGTTATTTTTTGACAATTCCCATACTGGCCCCATTGGTAATAACGACGCCATCCACAGATCCCTCCAGTGGGCTCTCTGGGGCCCGCTCGTTCTTATCGGGTTCTCAGCTGGGCCCTTTTTTCAGAATCGGACCCGGCCACTCGCAGTTGCGGACCCTGTAGGTCAATAGTTACGCCACTGTTCAATTGTTCAATCGTTCAAATGTTAGAAGTTATACTTTCTTCCGCTTGGCCAGTGTCGGGAGCGCCTTTGAGTAGGAATCCTGAAGAGGCGCTATATAAATTCTGATTGATTGATTGAGAAAATAGACCTGTTAAACAAGCTTGTCTCGAGACCTAAAATTCAAGTATACAAGTACTTGAGCAGTGCTTCTTTCCCTCATTAAGGAGTAGGAGCGACTCTAATAGTCACTTATGACATGCGCTACATAAATGTTGTGAATGAAAAACTTAATTACGGACAATTATTTGGATGCCATGACAAGTATAATTATGCAATATAAGCTCAAGCATGATCAAAACCCTATTCTTAGTTCTGATTGCAGTGTAATTAATTATGCACAATATATTACGCTGCATAAGAATCTAAAAGCGAGTTGAATGAGAATTTATTGGCCTCTCTTCGTGATCCAGTCCAACGAATCCTGGTTAAACAGGTATTAACCCAACATTGAGTTCACAGAGCGCAGTAAAACTTGCAATCGCTTCTTTTCAACAACTCAAGCACATGTCAATTATTCGAGTTGCAAGCAGATGTGCAACTGCGTGAATGTCAAGTGTTACTCGAATGAAGATATTCATCTCCAATATTAAACGATCCATAAATTAATTGCTGTGTTCACTCAGCACGGTGGACAGTGAGCCAAGACCAGGAAAAACTAGGCTTATTATTTTTGTGAGGGAGGGAGCCCATGGGCAAATCTCAGATGAGGGGCAATGTCCGAATTGAACCCTGGATCAGCCCTTACCCCATTAAATTGCCACGTGCGTTACACAATTTTCGGTCAACAACACATGTATACAGACAATCATACATACATACACTTAGACCCTACGTATACAAATATACACACGTGCACACGGATACATAAATAGAGTTTACTTAGAGGGTATATAGGGTGTAGTGCAACACCCGGAGGAATGAAAGGAAGCAAACAACAGCGTTGTACAACAGAGAAAGAATGAAAGCCATAGATATGCTGGGCATGATAGTCAGAAAGCTGTTATAGGGTTACAAAGGTGGCCTGTCATATTATGCGCTTTGCTTGACATTTTTAAGGGTAGGTCCCAACCACTATAGCCTACGTTCATCTCATATGCATAACAAATTGAATGGCTGCTTCGCGCACTAAATCGTAATCGTAATCTCCAAACTTCTAAAGCACCACTCGAAAGCCAAGCGCAAGGCACCAGATTATTCACGAGCGCTGCGTCTAGTCAGACGGGTTGTCCAAAAGAGTAATCCGTGGGAGTTCCGAGTCCGGTTTCCAGCTGTGCACTGCTGAGCTCTGCTATTTACCTACGTACTTACCTGCGTTTACATAAGCATTCTGTAGGCCTACTATTATCGCGAAGTCATTGAACTGTTTTATTGACATATGTGTCTTTGTCCTCACTGTCAACCTCAATAGGCCCTCCGTCCAGAGCCACGGCTCTAGGGCCTACGCCTAGGCACAGGTCATTCTATACAACATAAGGTATCATCTGGGCCAGGGTCTTCGCACGAGTCATCTGTTTACAACTAGGCCTACTGTACTACTGTAGTTCTTTTCAGACATGACCGACTAAATATGCGCACCTTCATTCAGGTTATACAGAAACTGGTCCTCTTCTCTAGTTATTAACGAACCAATTACCAATTCAGAACTTCAGTAAGGACCCTAGAAACTGAACGGTTGCATTTTCCGCTGTCATCTGTCGTCACTTCACTCTATCGACGCAACTTGTCCAGAGACTGAACAGCCATGCCATTTTTAGCTATCGACCGGAATTCGTTGGTTGGTTCCTCGTGTATGCGTGGGCCCGCCACTGGTGACTCTTTCATTTTGATTGTGCATTGTTTTGTTAACTGATGTAATATTTTCTGTTCGTAATGCATCTAACATCGTATAGGCTAGCGCAGAGAGCGCCTCTGAGTAGATATATCTTGAAGGGGCGCCATATAAATGTTCAATTACATTACAGTTTGACTCGATCTTAGTTATAAGTTCTGATCTTCTACATGGGCTGTATTATTATGCCGTATAATATTGCACTCTAGCCTATTTCCTTCTGCTATGCATTCTGCTCTGTTCTATTCTATTCTATTCTATTCTATTCTATTCTATTCTGTTTCATTCTTTTCTATTCTGCTCCATTGTGTATTGTGTTCCATTGTGTTCTATATTCTGTTCCATTGTGTTCTATTCTATTCTATTCCACTATTTTCTGTTCTATTATATTATCAATCAATAGCCTATTCTGTCATTATCTGTTTCAGTTCTGCGGTTTTGTCAACCTGAATTTCTATTAAACGAATATTTGATGATGCTCGTCTAACTCAAAAGATGCAGTTGACAAAGACGCAACTGATTACAAAGTTCTATTCTTAGAACTTGTAATTTACATTATGTTCCAATAATTTCCATTATGTTCTATTCTGTACTGCTCTGTATTGTTCTTTTATATTCTGGTCTATTCTGGTATCTTCAATTCTTTTCTTGTTTGTTCAATGACCTTCCAAATTCTCATCACGAACATCCAACAAGTGTTTTTGTCGGAGAGTTCTGTCCTCACAAGTATAGCTGCAACATTAGCACCAACAACAGCAGTAAAGTGGAGAGCCTCAATAATAAAGACAAGAATAGCATTGGCAATTACAGTTGAACAATACAACAAAATAACAAATGGATTACTTAAAACGTCCGATCAACAATGCTAGTTACGTGCTCCATTAATCCGCTCCCTAGGTTCAATCATAAATCTGCTTTAGATGCCTTAATTAAAACAACTTGAAATGGACATAAAATAGGCTAAACAAACGGATTGTCAGCCTAAATGACTTAGTTTTGGTTAATTACTCTCGGCTGCCATCGACCTATTCCGAGCAGTTCCGACCGGTATCCGAACGATAAAGCCCGTTCTCAAAGGCTTATAAAACTGTCTCTGACAGTCTCTTACTTGTCGTTGATATCAATAAGTCAAACATGTTGAAACTCCCCAGGTTTCATAACTCTTGCTAGAGCCATAAGTGATACGTCGAAATGTCAACTTATAAGTGTTTAAATGTTTGTATTGCATTCCTGTTCAGCAAATGATTTGTTTCAAATTGGGGCGCAATATTTATAAGGCAATGAACTATGACCAACAAAACACTTAAATCAGTCTTTGTTTCTTAGTCTCATTACTATTCAACAAGGTCATCAGATTGACTTTCTTTGGTCATGCTGAAATCAAAAGCTATTTTTGGTGAACGAGATTATTCGGTTGCTGGACCTCCTAGATTCTAGAAGCTCTTTCCTTGTATCTGTCCGTTCTGCTCAGTTGCCTCTGCAATTTCGTTCTCAACTTGAGATTTTCATTTTTCAGACTGTATGTCCAACACAGGCCGACTCTGTTTTAGCTCACACATCTTCTGGATATTGACCTGATAAGTGATTAAGTCTTGGTTTTGGTGAGCCATCCGTTGCTCGAAATCGTTATCGTAATCTTAATCTCCTAACTTCTAAAGGGCCACTGGAAAGCCAAGCGCAGGGCACCAGCTTCTTCACGAGCGCTGCGTCAAGTAAAAGGCATTGTCCAAAAAGGTAGTCCGAAGGAGGTCCGAGACAGGTTGCCAGAGGATCAGAGGGGCGTTGAGACAGAGACAGACAGAGACAGACAGACAGAGACAGAGTGCGTGTGTGTTTGTGTGCGTTTGCGTGTGCGACACGTGGCCGATTCGTTAAGGTTGCTCTCTTAGTCTGTAATCGAAGAATTGCGGACTGGCTTTCTAATGCAAGTTGGTCACGCACACTTTGTCTTAGATCCAACTGCACAGACTTCACGCGTGTAACATAGGCTACACGTATATTTATATATTTATATGCACTATAGCCTATAGGCCTATATATAAAATATTGTCATGACTTTCTTATGCTGCATGGTCGTGTGCAAGTGTATGCTACAGCAGCCGGTGGTGGGCTCTGTTATTAGACATCATCAGTCTGTGAGCGTTCCTGTTACATTAGTGTGTGGTTAACAGACATTTATGTGAAGACACATTCCTCTATACATGTCACATGAATTGTCCGTCTACTGTGTAGTCTCTTATTAAACTCAGGCAATTTACGTTTCGTTAACGCTGTAGCATTCAGGTTTTAAGAAGCTTTGCCTTGTAGAGTATGCGTGCACGTGAGTATGTGCGTGTTAGTGTGTATGTGCGTGTGTCTGTGCGGACTCACTGCGCCGATACAGTGCGTGTGTCACACACTGCCCAGCGTTAAACGTAGGTTAATAAGAATATAATAATAATTTTATTTAAATAATCCCTGATTTAAATAACAGTTTACCAATTTTTAAGTTGTTAGCTCAGTCATATAGCTTTAGTTTATTTCAAGCACCTTTACGATTTATTTTATTAATTCAATTTAACATAATCGAGTCCTTATCTTATTTCAACACCACTTCACCGCCTATTCATTAATTAATTACCAACTCTTGTCTCTTGATCAAAGTGAAATGCCGGTCGCTACATTAGGCAAATAGACTAAGTTTAGGGCGCTCTAAGTAAGCAATTCGCAGCTGCAATTAAGGCCTTCGTTACAGTCGTCGGCCGCAGCATTACGCCAATACCAATTAAACAGGGCCGAAAACAATAGCCGTCTTCCAAGTGGCACCATATAGAGCGCAGATGGTCGACTAAAGGGTGTACTAGATGTGGACCGCCGAATCTGCTTTCGGCGTTTGAACGAGCCGAGGAAAGTTGATACCGTTCGCAAGAAAAAAATTTCCAAGGGGTTTTAAGATTTCCAAAAGTTAAAGTTTTTTGTATTTCGCATGTAAAAGGATAAAAAAATTCCGGAAACTTATTAGGGGGTTTGAATCCGTAAAACCACCCCTAAATATGCCCATGCCGTTCTGATAGAACATCCGTGTACAGGACTGAGGACGTGCATAGCGTATACAAATCTATGTCCGTCGGTGCAACGCTTATTGTTGGTTTGTGCAAACCGTGCAATAATAGGCTACCACCAAACTTATTTTATGGCACGTGGTAATTAAAACAAAACCATTAGTAATTTTATTATAAATGAGCTATAATTAATAATAATTTTGATATGTGATGGACATACATAAACTGATAATTGAGTATGTCACAACAGCAAAAACTACAAACTACGTTTCAGACAGACAGACAGACAGACACACAGACACACAGACACACAGACACACAGACACACAATGTTGACAATGTTGACACGCCATATATAGTTCACTAGCGACGAACTACAAATGAACTTTTAGCCTAATTATGTGGGATCCGAGTTCAAAATAAGACCATGGCCTCATTCAGGCTCTGAGGCTCATTATAACGAGACCTAGAGACACACACAGAGAGAGACAGACAGACAAATACAGACAGAGACACAGACGGGCAAAGACCAAACACAGAGACACATAGACAAAGACTTTTCAAGGAGACCGCAATGCCTTTTATCGCCGCTTCTAACTACAACAGAGAGACTCTATCTGTTAATTACGTGAGTGGGTGACTAATTATCATCAATTAGTATTTGTCATGAACCGTGACTAACACAGTTCGGCAAACGAATGTTTCGTTGATTGGCTGGCTTCGGTTCCGGTCAAGAGACCAAGATCCGTGACACTTTTAAAAACGCATAAAATCACATTTCGTTTCGTTTTGACAGGACTCGCTATGACAACTGATTATGTAGCTCATTAAGATTCTTCTTATTTTACCACGCTCTATGTAATATTTATTGCTTATTTATTTAATATTTATATTACTTAATTAATTTATTGTACACTGCAGCTTTTCCATTAGCCTATACTTTATTCGATGCATTTTTACATGAAAGGAGAAGCATAATGACATATAATAATGTAATCTACTCTGTAAGTTGCATTGTTATCCGTCAATCGAGAGAGAGGTCGATGGTTCGAATCCTCGCCAGGGCAGACGGCTGTTTCCTCTCCCCTACGCCTTGGCTAACAATGAAACGAGAACAATGACAATGCGCTATCGGTGTTAAGATCATTTTAAACAAACACAATTAAACCTATACTTATTATTTTTAACGCATAAGCTTAGTCGGTCAAATAAAATCAGCGATCCACTTTACGGACAGAAGCAGACCTTCAGAAAGACAGAAACAGACAGAGACAGACAGAGACAGACCAGATACAGCCAGATACAAACAGAGAGAGAATGTGACATATAAAAAATCCACAACAATTGCTTTTGAGTTATGGATGCAGCGAAGGCAGTGTATCTATGATCACCTGATCTTCTGACGCCACTTGTTTATGAGCTCTGTCGAGAAGATGGCAGATAGATATTATTCTCCAGCGCTATAATAGCGCGTGCACATAAAAATCAGATATTGCCAATATAACGACCGACTGATGACAGGTGCGAAAGGTTGAGACACAAAAGACAGCAATTGCCTGTATTCCAGAGCAACAGTTGAAGGACGCGAAGATATGTCTTCCAAGTTCACTCCAAGGACAGAAGTACTGATGACAGGAAGTTACAAACGCATTAAGATGACACTTAGGCCTACAATGGCCAAGTCAATTACTTCAAGTTTATTTATCAGGTATACTGCAGGATGGAAATGAATAACGTTCCCAACGCCTGTCTGTCATGTACTATATATATATATATATATATATATATATATATATATATATATATATATATATATATATATATTATATGATAAATCAACGCTTCTTTCTTCAAAATGCATAGGCTACACAGCGCTTTTTGAGGTTCTAAAGGCTAAAGGTATATAGGATGGAAATGAAGAATAACGTATGAATTATGTATCCTTACATAAATAGCCAGACACGTCACACATACACTGTGAGCCATAAAAAACCGGGCCACTTTATGTTTAGCTATATCGCGGTCGGTATTTTAAATTTTTTTATAGTTTTTGTGTCGTTTGAAAGAAAAATTAAATCTCTACGATTTACTTATTTACTTGCGCGGATGACGTCATATCCGTTTCGCAGCATAATGTAAATAAAGTTGATGGTTGAAAATTTGAGTTAAAATTTTAAAATGTTGAGTTTGAGGATAAAATTTTAATTAAAAATCTGCGGGAATGCAAAAATTATTCTTCTAGACGATTAATTAAGGACTTTCCGAACAAGAATTGGAAAAGAAAAACATTAGATGACTTTCTGCGAAAGTTGAGAACTACCAGTTCAGTTGAACGCGCTGCGGGAAGTGGTCGGCCAAATCGTCGCGAACTGAAGATAATATCGCCGCCGTCAATGAATTGGTTCAGAGCCAGGAAGACAAGCCTAAAACACATCTTTCAACCAGACAAATCGCGAGAGAGCTGAATCTTACACAAACGACGGTCAGACGCATTATTCATAACGATTTGGAACGGAAATGCTTAAAAAGACGACGGGCTCAGGAACTGACCACCGCTAATCGTCAATCTCGTTTGGTACGAGCTAGACAATTGCTGCAGCGTTTCTCAGTATCGGATGTCGGTTTCATTTTCTTCACTGATGAAAAGTTATTTACAGTTGCTGCGCCGTCAAACACTCAAAACGATCGTCTTTATGTGCCTCGTTCAGTGTCAAAGAAACAGATTTCATCAGACCGTCTGTTGCGTACCAGGACAACATTCAGCAAGTCGCTCATGGTTTCCGTGGGAATTTCGAAACTCGGTCGCACAGAGCTTATATTCGTTGACCCGGGAGCCAAAATCAATGGGCAATATTATCGAGACGTGATGCTAGCACAACATTTGTTGCCACAAATGCGCCACATTGCTGGCGACATGTTCATTTTCGAACAAGATTCAGCTCCGGCGCATCGGGCTCGTGAAACAATTGAGTATCTGTCTCGCAATGCACCATACTTCATAGGGCCAGAGATGTGGCCACCCAATTCGCCTGACCTAAATCCACTCGATTATTCCATCTGGTCCATTATGGAACAGCGCGTGTACCAACAGCGCATTCAGAACACTGATGAACTTCGGCAGTGTCTCGTATCCGTCTGGAACGATCTGGAACAACATCTTATTGACACTGCAATTGATCAGTGGCGACGTCGCTTGGCAAAATGTGTACGTGAAAAAGGAAGTCATTTTGAACACAAACTTTAAACAAATAAAGGCACTGAAGAATTGTTTGCATTTAAGTAGTAAAAATGCAGCATTTATCGATTCTCACGTGTTTTTAGTGTCTTCAGTTTCGCAAGACAAGTTTAGCATACATGTAGGACTAAATCGATAATGTTTATTTCTGCTCTTTAGAGTATTGATTCCTGTTTAAAATAATGCAAAAAGTGTAAAAATCGATAAAGAAATGACAGAGATATAGCTAAACATAAAGTGGCCCGGTTTTTTATGGCTCACACACCACCAACAGTGTATATTAGTTTATCGTTCTCTGTTAAAGACTTTCTGGCCTGATTATGTCCTGGTTTTGGTGCTGCATCGTTTGATTCCTTGCGCATTACATACCGGCGCTATATAAATTGTTGATTCTTTTTATGCACATGCATGATGAAAAATTGAAAATCCAGTTTCAGTCTTATGAGCGCTTCAGTCGGCAGATCGTTCAATTCAGGGCAGGACCGACCGACTAAACGCATGTGCGTTCTGAAGTTGTTTTGCTACCACGGTAGTAGACCAGAAAGAGCGATGACCTACGCTAGGCCTACACAGTGTCCTTTGTTGTTCATAAACGAAACAATGCATAGGCCTACTGACTGACTGCCCATGCTATTAATTCAAGCAGCCTACGCGATTAAATCAATTGTATACAGCCGAACAGAAGACATCGATAGCATCAAAAAGCAAACGACCAAAAATGTGAGCGAATAGTTGAGCAGAGAAAACAATATATAGACTCGGCAATGCAGTGGTTTTAACACAGGCTTAACGTCTTCTGAACCACTTAAAACCCTTGTTATGTTTTGTTATGTTAACGAGCAATTCGTTCAAGCGTATTGGTCTGTTATGAGTACTATTATACAAATTGGTTAAGAAGTGTCAAAGCTTTTGTATGGTTCTTTGCCTCCCCTATATTGTCAACTCATTGTCCAACTCCATTCTGCCCCTTTCACTACAATTTTCTGTCACGATTCAGGTGTAGGGAAATAGGCACAATGGCGGAGTTTGTTCGAAGAGGATTTGATGCTGTCAAGTACACTTTCATAATTGGCTGATGAAAATCTTTAAAGTGAAATGCATTTGACATTGGAAAAGGAGGAGGAGAAAGAACTCTATGGAAGCGAAGAAGGAGGAAAAGAGAAGAGCAGTTCATTCAGCTAGACCTTGACCTTGACAGTCATTGACCTTGAGAATCAGCCATGAGTATGAAGCATTAGCGACTTCATTTGTCGTAGCCTCGGCATATCAGATCTCGTGCGGATGGCCAGTCCTCTCCCTCCCCGCCTGATCTTCCTGACGACAGTGTATACAGTCAGTGTAGAACCCTCAGTGAATGGCCTTCAGTGTAGGGCCCTGCTGGTTTCATAGCCGAGTGACCTTGTCGCGAAAGTGGAACAACATCTTTTTGCCCTGCCTGGAATGCGAAACCATGAGCTCTGCATTGAAATTCAGTACGTTAACCACAATAGACTATCGCTCAGCCATTTGACATATGAACTGGAAGGCAAGTGGTAGCGATGGTGTGAGAATGTGGTTCGTGGATCGGAAGTGTGTCTGATCCACGACAGGGGCAGAGGGGGGTGCCATGTCCGAATCACTTAATACGACAGGGAGTAATCTGATCAGTATCCATTCCATAGAATCTAGGTCGGCTTCAATCGTCATCCTGAAGAATCTGCATCTGTCAACACTAACTATTGTTTTCGCTCGACCCTCAACTTCTCAAGTCCAGCTTGTGAATCCGTCAGATCTTCAATGACCTTCAGCGATCCACAATAAAGCCGAAACTACTCCGCCCATACACCGGCGTTTTTGTAGCGCCAGTTGGGAAAACCCTAAGGTTGTCCCAGAAACGGAACAGGATATTACGTTTACAGCTGAAACGGTGCTCAGTATACCAGAGGGCTGCGAGTAGAGAATTTTATGCTATCCAACCCATACCCATATACTCAAAATTACTGCCCAAGCCGAACAAACCCGTGGGTATACCCGTACTCGTTCCGTATACCCGCCGGGTTATTCGTAGGTCCCAGTCCAGTCTGTTACAGGGCAATAGGCCTGGCTTACAACTCAGCATGTAGTAGTTACACTATCTGGATGATGATCATAATGGTGTGTAGTAGATGTAAGATTATTATTTGTAATAATAATAATAATAATAATAATAATAATAATAATAATAATAATAATTAACTAACTAACTAATAATAATAATAATAATAATAATAATAATAATAATAATAATAATAATAATAACAACAACAACAACAACAACAACAGCAGCAGCAACAGTAGCAGTAGCAGTAGCAGTAGCAGTAGCAGTAGCGGTAGTGGTAATGGTAGTGGTAATGGTAGTGGTAATGGTAGTGGTGGTAGTAGTAGTAGTACTTGTTGTTGTTCTTGTTGTTGCTGTTGTAATAATAATAGTAATAGTAGTAGTAATAGTAATAATACTCAGTAAACCTATTGAACATATTACGTGCAGCTGCTAAACTATATGTCAAGTGCATTGTAGTCCTACGCCTTATATTGTTGGCCTACATGATAGAGTCACCTAGTGACACCTACAGCACTGAGCAACTGTTATTGTATTTTGCAGGCCTACATAACTTTTACAAAACATCTGCACTTTGGACTCTGCAATCATTCATTGTGACATGCATATCAAGGTTCCGTAAAATGAACGATAAAATACAGCATGTTGTCTTAGATGCAGGTCATGAACATACAACAACAAGTAGAAATGAATAGATTTCGAAGAACAGAAAATCCATTTATCATGCCTTACTAGTCTTCATAGTAGTAGACTAAAGTCTTAAAAGTGTTGCAACCGCAGTTTGAGGCATAGCGTCTCTGTCTTTCTACGAGGATGTCAGCTGAGCAGTTACCTCTTCGCATATAATGTTATTTGCTGTCGATTGTAACTATATGCGATCGTGTATACACGCTGTTGAATCGAGTCTTGATTGAGCGTTGACGACTAAGTTGCGGCTCAGACCAGTTCAAGTAAGCAAATATCAGTTGAAAATGCATTTAGGCGCACGGACTTACGGTATAAAGACTATACTTAAATGGGCAACGTCAGTTTATGGCAGGTATCTCTTTAACGGTGTAAGACTGTTATATTATGTTACCCCAAAACTTCGCAACTTATGGTGCATTCAGGTAACAGGAATTTACTGTAGGCTAAGTCATCACAAGTAAGATATTGTGAAAGTCAAGTATAGGTTACTATAAATCATTGTAAGTTACTATTAGTCATTGTAGGTTACTATAAGTCATTGTAGGTTACTATAAGTCATTGTAGGTTACTATAAGTCATTGTAGGTTACTATAAGTCATTGTAGGTTACCATAAGGCATTGTAGGTTACTATAAGTTATTGTAGGTTACTATAAGTCAT
This sequence comes from Aporrectodea caliginosa, assembly GCA_020284085.1. Taxonomy (NCBI): domain Eukaryota; kingdom Metazoa; phylum Annelida; class Clitellata; order Crassiclitellata; family Lumbricidae; genus Aporrectodea; species Aporrectodea caliginosa. Next base: position 316,134 of record JACEVL010000150.1, on the reverse strand, counting down.
TGTAGGTTACTGTATGTCGAGATCCGGTCACTGCCCCTAACCTGATTTCGACCAGTGCAAAAATTCCACATGCATGTACATGTTTAAAGCGATCGATACATTGCGGCTGACAATGCTTTTCTTGCATTCTTTTTATAGCTCACCGTATAAGATATAACCATGGGTATGGGTGTGAAACTCTAGCGATTCACACTCCTCCTAATCCTGCCTTACACGTTCGCAGTCTGACCTTCTACCTGATCGATCCAATTATTTCCGCTATAATAGAACAGTCGTAAACTGATTTTCGTCCGTAACCTAAGACGCGCAAAGTTCATAGTTCAACTGGACCCCTCCCTCCCTCCATTACGCGTGTCCTTCACATGATGGGCCCTCCCTCCCTCTGTGCGCTTTTTAGGTCTATTAGGCCCATGTCCGTCTGCTTTCAGAGCACTGAGAGCAGGTGTTGTGGACCGTGTTTGTCGTAGTCTACTTAAGTCTTCTTAAGAGAACAGAATGCTGATCTTATTAGTACCTCGCCACAGTATTTACTGAAGTAAATTCCGTGTACGCTCGTTTGCTGTGCTTTTATCACTCGTATGAATGGACTATCTCTGGATGTAGTCATGTGTGACGCTAAGGACGAAGACATAGTTACATTGCTATGCCTAGACATGCGCAATTATAATTATATATATCTCTCGTACGAACATACATACATACATACATACATTTATGCATACATACACACATACATATGTGCTTGCATACATCGATACATGCATGCATACATACATACACACATACACACATACATACATTCATACATACATATATACATACATAAATACATACATGCACATATAGCGTTAAGTTTATTTGTAACGTATTTAATATATGGGCCATTGGGCCTACAGAACATTCGTATCCATATTTTCATTTATAGGCTTAGGGCATTTTTAAGCCTACAGCATAATGCTTCGAAGCATTTACATTTTTACGGAGAAAACAGAATAATGAAAGACAGACAAAGACACGTAGATGGTGAAAGACGTAGAGAGAGAGAGACGGAAAGTGAACGGCAAAAACACATTTAAAGACACAGAGGCATACAGGCCTACGAAAGCACGAAGATGTGATTTTTACATTTCATACTAGTCTTCAATAATTGCAGTTCTCTCAAGCCTATTGCAATCACTGTCTCTGTTTTTATCCGTCTGTCTCTCCGTGTCTGTCTGTCTGTCTGTCTGTCTGTCTGTCTGTCTGTCTGTCTGTCTGTCTGTCTGTCTGTCTGTCTGTCTGTCTCTCTCTCTCTCATTCTAATGCAGCAAAACTTAAAAATTCATTGATCTGCTGTTTTATCGATTTTCAATTTCTTATTTTGATGCAACGTTGTTATTTTGTCGACAGGTGGCGCACGCACTCATTTATGTAGAGCCAGCTTTGGACGGAGCATCAGGCGATCATGAGCGAGTCTAAAACGAAAGACCCCGAACGTGCCGAGGGTGATAAGAAGGACTTAAAGACCCCCGTGGACGATGACCTTCCCTTTGACGACGACCTTGACCTACCTCTGCCCCCGGACGGAGGGTGGGGCTGGGCGGTGGCCATTGCGTGCTTCCTGACCAACCTCATTGTTGATGGAACGTGCTATACGTTTAGTGTCATCTACAATGAAGTGCTCGAATACTTTGAGGCGGGAAAGGCAGAGACCGCCCTAGTGGGGGCCCTGCTCCCCGGAGTCTATCTACTAGTCGGTAAGTCACCTTATCTCGGAGCAATTTCTATGTTGCCTGTGTAATAATGTCCAAGATACCAATAGATAAATTAGTATACATAGAAAAAGAAAGAGGTGAAGGACGCAGAGAAGAAAAACGCGAATAAGTAGAGGAGGAGGAGGACGAGGACGAGGAGGAGGAGGAGGAGGTGGTGGTGGTGGAGGAGGAAGAGGAGGAGGAGGTGGAGGAAGTGGAGGAGGAGGAAGAAGAGGTGAACGAGGAGGACTAGGAGGAGGACGAGGAGAAGGAGAAAGAGAAAAAATCAAGAAGAAGAAAAAGAAGAATAAGGAGACAAATAAGAACAAGAATACATAGAAAAAAAGAGCATCTTATTATGTAAACGAGATTGCTGACCATGGGTATAAAATATCAGCCACTTCATTAATTTTTCTTATCCGCAGCATGCAAATGACGGCGTGTGGAGTGTAGACATGGCCCATGTAATGGTCCTCTCCCTTGCCGCTGGTCTTTCTACTGTGTTCATTTTATGCTAATCTTGTGTAGGCTACCGTAGGCTATACGGGATGCAGAAATGGCACACCATATATATATATATACATACATATATATATATATTATATATATATACATATGCATATATAATTTTATATATATATATATATACATATATATATACATATGCATATATAATTCTATGTATATAATTATATAATGCCCCTAATAATTTATAAACACACTCATATTGTTTTCAGTATACACGCATTATATTGCGACACATGTTAATATCTTTGTACTTAATTCCCTCTGTAATATTTGAATTTCCTAGGATAATAGATGGATAATTAATAATTAAATACGGCGCCAGTCGGGGCGCCATGCATAATTGTTAATGACCTCTAGCATGCATCTCTGTCAGAGGTCAACTCCGCCCTTCGACCTACTTCAAGCTTCCCACTATTCGGAGCGCCGGCCACAAACCCACAACCCGACCCTCGGACGGATGCCGTTCACCAGGGCCACTGAACCTTCAAAACGGAAACTTTTAAAATTAGGTTAACTAACAATTTTAATGGTAACAAAACGTTTAGCCTACCATTTGTTGTTGACGAAGCAAAATTCCTGGTTGACTTGAATATAAATTTAAAGGAAGAGGTAGTGTACAAATGGATTACCCCCAGACAGCCACCTTAATTGAACCCATAACATAGAGTCAAATTGTATCCCCATCCCTTCTGTTGGCGCCACGTGTGTGCGTGAGCTGCCACTTGTGACTCTTCTAGTTTACTGTGCATTGCTCTGATATCCGATGTAATAGTCTAGTTCCAAATGACATTTAGCTTCATACAGAGAGCGCCTTTAATTTGTTTTGGTCTTTTAGCGGCGCTATGTAAATGTCCAATTACAATAACGAGCCCCATAGTACACTGATAAGAACTAATAAGCCAGTTTTTGGGTCCTGCCGGAGCTTCGGCTGCTCTGTAGCTGTAAAGAGCAGCACTTTCTAGCCGGTCTGTTGAAACAAACGACCGTGAGAAAAGTCTCTGTGATTATCCTTGTTAATTTAACTGCTTGGCTGAATTTAAAGATTTCCGAAAGCACGACAGAGGCAGAAGAAGAAGTCGATTACTTCCGATTTTAATTATTGGAAAATATGATGCTCATGTTCTCGTAGCACCTTCATTAGTCAGTGGATATATTGTAGGCGTATACTTTAACCGATGGCAAGCCTATAACAACAGCAGCAACAACAACAACAATGACGATGATGATGATGATGATGATGATGATGATGATGATGATGATGATGATGATGATGATGATGATGATGATGATGATGATGATGATGATGATGATGACAATGATAATAATAATAATAATAATAATAATAATAATAATAATAATAATAATAATTATTATTATTATTATTATTATTATTATTAATATTATTATTAGTAGTAGTAGTAGTAGTAGTAGTAGTAGTAGGCCTAGTAGTATAGTAGTAGTAGTAGTAGTAGTAGTAGTAGTAGTAGTAGCAGCAGCAGCAGCAGCAGCAGCAGCAGCAGCAGCAGCAGCAGCAGTAGCAGTAAAGTAGCAGTAGCAGTAGCGGCTCCACAGTTACTGTAGCGGTAGCGTAGCGGTAGTAGTAGAAGTATTGTTAATTTGTTATTATTAAGTTTACTACTAGCGCTACCACGCTACCACTTACTGTAAGTTATAGAACTTTTCTTATTGTTGATGTGGGTGTGTTGTTGTGCCAAGTTTAGACAACGATCTCGCAGAGTGGTACTGTGGTGGTCGTCCAAATTGGCGAACTTATCTGATCGACTCATTCTGTTCGAAATCCGGGTTATGCATATCAGGATTGTCATCTCTCGTCCTTCACCCGTGTATACTGATGCTGCTGCTGCTGCTGATGCTGCTGCTGCTGCTGCTGCTGCTGCTGCAATTACCTTGCACAGTATCAAATGCATCACAAGCCCCTCACTCCACGAGCATTTAAACCATCAAAAGTAATGACTGCTTGCAACAGGCGTTTTCAGATACATACATACATACATAAATAGTACATACATACATACATGTACATGCATACATACATATATATGCATACATACATACATACATACATACACACATACATGCATACATACATACATACATACATACATATATACACATGCATACATACAAGCATACATGCACACATACAAGCATACATGCACACATACACGCATGTACATTCGTACATACATGCATGTACATTCGTACGTACAAATATTCCTACATAAGTACGTACATACGTACACACATGCATACATACATACATGATGCATACATATGCACACCGTTCGGTCCGTTCCCTATTGCCAGATGATTTATACCTAAGCCTGTGAGCAGTCCGATCGTAGGCCTACATCTCGGAGCCTGGAATCTGCATACGGTTGTCTATTGCGCTATCTTTAGTCTTCTGCGTTGAGGGCCGTCTTGGCTCGGACTCATGTATACAGAACTCCACTGGTCGACAGCTTAACTGCCCTCTATCGACACTGTTCTTGAACTGATGACCTCCTATACATACATACATACATACAACATACAAATGTTGTTGTTTATCCTCCGACCCATCCTTACCTCTTCCTCCACCTCCTTCATTCCTCCATCCTCTTGCTTCTCGATCACATCCCCTGTTTCCTTCTCCACTAACTTCTCCCAACAATCCATCATCCTCAGGCCTATTTTCTCCTCCTATCATTTCCCCTCTTCCCCCATCGTCCTACTTATTCTCTCCAACCTACCTATCTTCCTCCTCTTCTTTCTCATTCCCTCTTTTTCTGGATATTGCTCTCCTCCTAACCTCACTTTCACAGCCCACACATTTTGCTCATTCTTCTTAACCCTAGGGCTACCAAGCTTTTTTTGTAACACGGACTACCAAGGGGGGTGGTTACCACCCCCCCTGGATTTCGTGTTTGGTTTTACATATCATAACTTGTAATATAGCATTGGATTCAGCATTCATTTCTGCACAGAATGGTGTATTTAGTTGTACATTATGTGAATGCACCTCGAAATTACATCACTTTTAACAACGGGACCCATTAATTAGCAATATTGTATATTATTGCGTACATTTTGTACTTTTGGATAAACAAATATAAGATTATGTGTGTTTTGAAACTAATCTATGTATAAAAGATACACAAAATCATCCCTACACATGTTTATATAGTATAAATGTACATCCATACATATATATCCATACATATATATCGGTTTACGTTATAACGCTGTATTCAGCCATTTTCACACAGATTACGCGTATTATTATTTATTTTGATCACTTCCGGTATTCAAAAGACAAAGATGTAGGTATGCAAATGAAGCCCTTCATTCCCTCTAAAGAATGGTATCTTTGTTTCTCTTCCAGGAAGACAAATGAATACGCTACAGACAAAAAACTAAGGGGGGAGTCCTTCCATTCAGCCATTTTTCACGCATGTTACGCGTATTATAATTTATTTTGAGCACTTCCGGTTGTCTCAGGTCAACTCAGTGACCATAGAAATGTAGCCCCACATTCCCTCTATAGAATGGTATAATTTGTGTCTCTTAATATTAAATGACGGATAAGATATAGTCAAAAATCTAGGGGGGGTATCCACCCCCATGGTACCTCGGGTATATTGGGTATAACTTTTGAACGGTGTGAGATATCATCTCATTTTACCTCAAAACGTGTGCAAATGAACCCCTACAGCTACCTAAAAGGTCAAATTTTTATTCCATACGGAAAAAGTTTGAGATGAAAAAAAAACCTAGGGGGTGGCAACCACCCCCCTTGGTTGGGTTAATATACATGTACTTACTGTCCTCGTCATGACCCTATTGTATTGTATTGTATTTATAAATTTATAAAGCGCCTCTCACAGTGAACACCAATCAGAGGCGCTATCTTTCACCTTCTGACCATCAGAGCTTAGCAGAGCTTCCTAAACCCCTGGTTTTTATTATCATCTTCCTCAACTCCGTCTTTGCTCTGGAATTCTCCCACCTTCAAGCACAATCTGCTCGTTTTAATGGCCTGGGCTAATTGCCGGTTGATTAATTGTTTTATTCCAATTGCTCGGTTAATTATAGCCTCCCACTGTATTTATTACTTGTTGATTAATTATTGTTTTATTCTTATTGCTCTGTTAATAAACCGCCACTGTATTTCTTGCGTAGATTTTTTATTATCACTTGTTTTCAACAATTAGCATCGAGGTCCTTCTGTCAATATATCTTACTTGATTGGGATTTATTAAGGAGAATGTTTTTGCTTACATTGGTCTTAAATATGGTTCACTCCGACGGTGGATTGTTTTTTTTCTTTGCCTGGGATACCTGTTTACAAGATGTTTAAAAGATGTATCGTTTCAGGTATACGCGGGCAGGTAGGCAGGCAGGCAGGCAGGCAGGCAGGCAGGCAGGCAGGCAGGCAGGCAGGCAGGCAGGCAGGCAGGCAGGCAGGCAGGCAGGCAGGCAGGCAGGCAGGCAGGCAGGCATACATACAGGCAGATACATACATACATACATACATACATACATACATACATACATACATACATACATACATACATACATACATACATACATACATACATACTACATACATACATACGTACATACATACATACATACATACATACATACATACGTACATACATACAGTGGTTAAATTGCTCATCTAGATGTGGTGGATCACATGGAGGAACGAAATGCAGGTAGGGATGAACGAATGGACAGGCCGCGTACCCTTAGCTGCCACGCAAGCCATTCTTAGTGCTTTTGATTGTATATTCTGTAGTTTTTATAGTTTTTCTTCTTGTCCCTCGGCTCATTCCAGGGCAACGACAAACTCAAATCAACCGCTGCACGTCTCATATATGATATATGGCCAGACACCATTCGATCACCTCTGTGATCTGCTGCGCGATAACCTACACTTGCTGCGCGTTCCTCAGCGGATCACTTACAAACTGTGCTCGATAACTCTCAAAGCAGTGAATAACCTTCGGTCTTCTACGAGGTTTGACGACTGGTCCTTCTCTGTCGCAGGACCCACTGCGTGGAACAGTCTTTCGGACCATGTAAAGAATGCCACCTCTCTGGAGACATTTAAATGACAGCTCAAGACTTTTAAACAGTCATATATTACGGTCATTGATTTATTGAACTCATGTACAGCGCCCTTTCCTTCGGCCTCGACTGAGTACGGCACTAGGCCTATACCAATCGTTTTATTATTGTTATTTAAAGATGTCTTGGGTTACGGGATATTAAAACCCACGCCAGAGCCCATCTTGCACGTCAATATATATGCACATAAAGTACATATATAAGGGGATTTACGTTGTTTTACCAAACGCCAGAGATCCCGCAAGTAAGTTTAGTCGTACTGCATGCTTAGGATTATATAACGTCGATCCACAGCATATAAAAGGAGGTTTACGACAGCAAAATTGCGTATAGTCTTAGAGACATCTTAAGGCAGCCAGAGACCGAACCTTACATGCGTTTGAATTTTTCCCAATTAATAAGCGTTACATTTGCGCAGTTTATGACAAACTCTTTTGGCAAGGACCTCGAATACACAGGACTGGATAGAAAGTCGTTGGACGCCATTGAGTATGGCGCTCCAAGCGGAAAATGTGTAAAACCCTGTGTAAAGTCGTTGGACGCCATTGAGTCTGGCGCTCCAAGCGGAAAATGTGTAAAACGTCGTTTTTAAATACCAAAATGCATTGCGGTTTCTACGAAGGAAATCGAATAATTAGTTTTTACGCATAAGCAATTACATAACTATGCAGAGTTAAACACTATATTTAGTATGCGCTGTAATGTCTATATATCTTTAAATATGACATGATATTTAATTTAATTTTAAAGCTAGTTTTGCATAGCTTTTGCAGTGCGCAACCATACCGCTGTGGACTCCAACCATTATCAAAAAAATCTGTAGACATCATACAATACAATACAATACAATACAATACAATACAAATGAAAGTTTATAGCGCGCTTTAACAAGATAGGACTTGCACGAGAGCGCGTTTGGCTACATTCCTAGTCATATTGGTGTATAATTAGGCCTATATCACACCTATTCTCTCTGTCGGTCTAAAGTCGGTTTTGCAAAAGTCTTTAGTCTGATCTGGCGGCTGACTATCCGCATTAGATTTCACATTTCGGTGACCTTGCGCGCAAGGCATTAACGAAATTCCCAAAATTAATGCGCTATAAAAAATGACCTTAACGGATTATATTTCGTCATTTATTTCAAGACCTCGACCTTACGGAAGATACGTCATTGTGACATTGTGACATCATTCAATTCTTCAATTTGTTTACGACTTCCCCCTCCCCGTAAGGTCACTCCAAACAATACGCGACCCATGCAGGCCACATGATCTCTCCCTACCTAGAATTGATGCCTTTGCAAAAAGAGGTTTTATTATGAGAATGTTATATGACTTTGCATAAATGTTTTTAGTATTTATTTCTTCTGTAAGCTACCGTGCGTTTGCTGGTAGTCAAATAAAGAATATTCTTACGTCTTACTTACTTAATACATTATTATTTGAAATTGGAGCGGATACGTTGTGACGTCATTTGATTCTTCAACTTGATTACCATACATTATTATTATTTGCAATTGGAGCATTGTGACGTCATTCGATGACGATACCTGCAGTTGGGCAAATCGACTAATGTTAAGCTTAATCCACGATATCTCTGCATGGAAACGATTAGATATCTTTCTCTTTGAACGCCACTGTAATGTAAAAGTAAATGTACACGATTTTATGTAGCGACCGTAGGCTATATGACCTCGACCCTGCTCAATTTTCAATGAATTGATCGGGCGAAATCCTTCACCACCGCTGCTCGTTTGAATGGGCGTCGCGCCGTTTAAGGTCACCGTGTACGGACCGTGGTATACCCCGATTTAAATCTCTGAAATAAGCCAGCATCGGGAAGCGATCCGCGATCCACACGCTCTCTGACACAGGCGCAAGAGACGCAACCTACCTCTCTAACTAGTGTAACTAGCTGGGCCTGCATGTTTGTACGTACGCCTAGGGGGCCCGTGGCGCATTGGATAACATCTGGCAAAGAGACCGAGAGGTACCGAGTTCGAGCCCCCGTTGGGCGGATATGCTTTGTGTTTGCAGGCTGTCTGTTCTGTTAGTAGCTAAGATTTGTGTCTTGTGAATTGCATAATTGTACACTGTAACCGGCTGCGGTTTGTCAACCGGATTGTTGAATAAACGAAAATATATATATATAGGTCCTTGCGTGCGCTAGCATGTAATGGACTTCATATGATTTCAACGACGATGATACCGAGAGTGTTGAGAGTCTAATATTTCTAACTATGTAAAATACACTTGATTAGAGTCTTATTTGGCTTCTGATTTATATAGAACCTATTTACTTTGACTTCACTTTTAACTAATTTGCCACTTACTACGTTGACATACCTTTTCCTCACTTTACTTTTCTATAGAAAAGTAAGGTGGGGTAACGTGAGGTATTTATCTCTACATTTCTATAGCGCCTCATAATGAATCACAGTCAACGACGATAACGACGATGACATCGATGACAGTGCTGAGAGTCTCTTATTCTGTGTCAAAGTTCATACAATATCCATCTTTCTCTGCCCTACATTTCTATAGCGCCTCATAATGAATCACAGTCAACGACGATAACGACGATGACATCGATGACAGTGCTGAGAGTCTCTTATTCTGTGTCAAAGTTCATACAATATCCATCTTTCTCTGCCCTTCACTCTCCATTTGCCTCTGTCTCTGTTTCGGTCTCGGCCTCAGTGTTTCGGTCTCAATGTCTCTGACTCGGTGTCTCGGTCTCGGTCTCTGTCAATATCCATCTTTCTCTGCCCTTCACTCTCCATTTGCCTCTGTCTCTGTTTCGGTCTCGGCCTCAGTGTTTCGGTCTCAATGTCTCTGACTCGGTGTCTCGGTCTCGGTCTCTGTCTCGGTCTCGGTGTCTCGGTCTCAATGTCTCTGACTCGGTGTCTCGGTCTCGGTCTCTGTCTCGGTCTCGGTGTCTCGGTCTCGGTGTCTCGGACTCGGTGTCTCGGACTCAATACATACACTTGTCTCAGTGTCTCGGACTCGGTCTCGGTGTCTCGGTCTCGATGTCTCGGTGTCTCAGTCTCAGTGTCTCGGACCTTGTCTCGGTGTCTCGGTCTAGGTATATAGATCTCAGTGTCTGTGTCTCGGTGTCTCGGTCTCTGTGTCTCGGTTTTCTGTCTGTCTGTGTCTGTGTCTGTCTGTCTGCCTCTGTCTCTCTTTCGCCCGCACGTGCGCATTAAGAGTAAGATTAGTATATCGTAATAGTATTATAATTATTAATCTAAATAAATCTAAATATTAATAGTAAGAACAGTATTAATGACAGATGATGTTGATATTATTTGCAGGCCCAGTAGTGGGTGCGTTGGCGAATAAGTTCGGCTGTCGGATCGTGGCTATCGTCGGGAGCGTCATCGCCTCCGCTGCCTTCATCATCAGCGCCTTCTCCACAAGCATCGTCATGATGCAGCTGACCTACGGGGTCATGGGAGGTCAGTCGGTGCACCGATCAAACACAACATTCATTTATATGGCGCCATCGGTTCAGACGACATTTGAGTGAAACTCAACGCCTGACACATGGAACAGTGTCACACGTCACTTTCGTCAAACATACTTCGCCTCAGTGTGGCATGCGACCACGCTATTACTCACTTATTAGAGCCACACTGAGTGTCTGGTATAGCCGTTTGTACCTTGCCTTCTGACTCAAATTTTAACTTACCTTTTCACTAGCCTTTTTAACTTGACTTGCCTTTACTTTGACTTACCGTGAATTACATTAACTTTCCGTGATTTACATTAGCCTACCTTGAATTACTCTAATTTTAATTACGTTAACTTACCTTGAATTACCTGATTTTACTTTAACTTAACTTACTTCATTTTACTTACCTTGACTTAACTTATCTTACTTAAACTTGCCTTACCACCTCAATTTAACTTTTCTCAACTGAACTTTCCATGCCTTACTTTTCCTTAATTTAACTATAGTTTCAACATACCTTAATTAACATAATATATTCTATATTTACCTAACCTTACCCGACCATAATATCTGTCTGTCTCTGTCTGTCTCTGTCTGTCTCTGTCTGTCTCTTTCTTTGTTGTGTCTGTCTGTGTCTGTCTGTGTCTGTCTGTGTCTGTGTCTATATCTTACCGAATGACATTTACATCTGATGTTGCATCGGTCTCAGGCATTGGCTTTGGTCTGATGTACCTTCCATCGATCGTAATGGTCGGTCATTACTTCGACAAGAAGCGCGCCCTGGCGACGGGCATCGCAGTCTGCGGTTCCGGCACCGGAACGTTCGTCTTCGCTCCGCTGGGCAGCTACCTGGTCAGCGAGTACGGATGGAAGGGATGCAACATCATCATGGCCGCCATCATCCTCAACGGCATCGCCTTCGGTGCCATCTACCGACCGCTGGAACACAGCTCACCGAAACGGAAGCTGAAGCCGCCGAGGTCGAGCATCATGGAGTCGATCGCCGCCGAAAAGAAGCGGACGAGACAGATGTCCGTTGGGTCAACGAACGGAGTCGTCATCACCAGTGACAACGAGGTGATCGTCGTCAACGGCAACGGGGAGGGCAACGGGGAGGCGAACGCCCAGAACAACCGTCTGCTGGTCGTCAGGGACGGTGGGGCCTCGGCCGTCGGAAGCAAGGCGTCCATCAGTAGCCGAAGATCCGACATGAGGAAGGAGCTGGCCAGGCCGTTCGCTCGTTCTGATGTCCTCTACACCGGAAGTGTGAAGAACCTCGCTGAGTACAAGTCTGCGCATGAGGACATGACAGCCTACGTTCACAGCATCGTCAGTATTCCTCAGCAGGGAGAGACGAAGTGGAAGAGAACGATCAATGTCGCTCTCGAAATGTTCGACTTCTCTCTGCTCAAGAGCGCCTCGTTCCTCGTCCTCTGCGCTTCCGGAACTCTCGTCTTCCTTGGTAAACGAAATTCCCTGTCTATAGCTCGTCCTCCTCTGGGAATCGGTGGGGCACTTCTCTACAACCAATGAAAAACGCACATGCCTACAATTCTGTGCACCAAGAAACCTTTACGCTATTCTCTAAATAACGTATTCTATGCTCTATTCTACGCTTTACGCTACACTATGTTTAACGTATTATATATAATATTATGCTCTATTCTACGCTACCTATTCTGCCTTATACCCTGTCCGATCACAAACTACCCTGTATGCATGCCTTCCTATTTATAAGTTCCTACATAATGTCCCACTGTTCCCATACGTTAACACTTTAGTCTTTAGATGTAAGCAAATCCTTGATAAACTGAGTCTGATAACAGGACCTTCAACTGTACGACGTCCTTGAATCAAGCGACCTCGACACTCTTTCCATGTAGGTCCCGTGGTGTGTTTACATTTAAATGGACTGTAGTCGTCAGAGACTTTCCTCACTATGTACACATCTGTTTTGTTCTGCGTCTAAATACAAATTACTCTCAGTGGCGTAAATCACGGGGGTGGGTGTGGGCATGCGGGGGACTGTCCCCCAAAGTTTGGACTGGAGCCTATCTGTCCCTACAAAAATGCAAAAATCCGGCCCCCGAAAAAATCTGCCCCAAAGTTATGTACAGATTTTCGCCACTGCTTAGGCCTACTCTATATGCAGTATGATTCTGCATCTTATGTCTCTACATACATTCGATTACATTACGCTCATTTAAAGATCGCATTACTTTCTATTCTGCTGCAGGTCTGTACGTGATTCAATAACGTTAGATTCCATTAGCAGAGATAGCATTAATCAAATACTGCATGCGCGTCAGTAGTGATACAACTGACAGTTCTATATCAGTCAACGCTGATTGGTCCACGCCAACCACGTGACCTATGACGTCATGTCTATAATTAGCACAAGGGCACCGTAGCGCTGTGCTATTGCACAACGACGTGGTAATGCTGGATTTACGCAGGGTTATTCCCAGCATCAGTCCGCTATTGCCCAACAATGTGGAACAGTTGTATTTACACAAAGTAATTCGACAACTCACGCTGCTATTGCACAACGCCGTGGTAATACTAGATTTACGCAGGGTTATTCCCAGCATCAGTCCGATATTGCCCAACAATGTGGAACAGCTGTATTTACACAAAGTAATTCGCCAACTCACGCTGCTATTGCACTACGCCGTGGTAATGCTAGATTTACGCAGGGTTATTCCCAACCTCAGACCGCTATTGTCCAACAATGTGGAACAGTTGTGTTTACACAAAGTAATTCAACAACGCACGCTGCTATTGCACGACGCCGTGGTAATGCTAGATTTACGCAGGGTAATTCCCAGTTAGACGTTTAAAGTGTAAGCCAATGCTTTTTTGACGTTTCTACATGCGCCCAATGAGCTTGCAACGCTGTGAATTATAGAATAAGGCACTCATTAGGTCCAAATAGGCTTCACACACAGCGGCAAGCTCTAATAGCCACCTCGAATTATAGAGAAAGGAGTCGAGTTGGCGTTCACGCTCATAAAACTAGCCTAAGTTGACTCTCATTATTGGAAGACTGAGCTTTTCTCATTGATTATTGAACTCAACTGCACACACACATACGCACATATGCACATAGCAATGTTTCAGCAGCGTTTTTAGATCAATCATGCCACAGACAATCCTTTGCATTTCAGAATGTGAGGGTATGTGAGTGTTTTCTGAACAGACTTTTTAAATTTTCTAGAAATATGGTAGATTTAAGATGGGCATATACATAGCAAACCTAGGATTATTATCATTATGTGGAGGTGTGTTTTGAGAGCTCGAAGGTGCTCTTTCTCACGAGATGGAGTGCAATTACTCCACTGTAAGTTTTTCACAACCAAAAATACTGACAGCAAAACTGACACGGTTGGTATGAAGTTTTCTAATTGAAATGAGATTGAATTGAGCGTTAAAAATGATATTTTCTAGCCATGGCGATGCTGAGGCTGAGGTGACTCTCATTTTAGAAGACTATGCGTTTCTCATTGTAGAGAAGGTGACAGCGAGGCTAAGAAGCAGAGAGAGGCAGAGAGAGGCAGAGAGGCGCAGAGCTCGCGTTTTCTCTAGACGTGAGGAGGCTGAGTCAACGTGTAATTTTGAAAGACGGCCGAGAACTATTGGTATTCAACTTTGCAAGACACACGGTTGACTTTTCGCCTTTAAAGCAAGCTGAGTTTTCTGAACGTCTCGTTTGCATCTTTAAAAATTTCCGAGCTGATGTTTTCCAAATTTTTAATCATCAGGTTTGCATCTTTTAGATTTCAGACGTTGTGGTTTTCCAAATTTTAATTTTCTGAACTTCTCTTTTGCAACATTAAAAATTTCGGAGCTGGTGGTTTTCAAAATTTTTAATCATCAGATTTGCATCTTTTATATTTCGGACGTTGTGGTTTTCCAAATTTAAAATTTCTGAACTTCTTCATTGCAACTTTAAAATTTCTGAACTTCTCCTTTGCAAATTAAAAATTTCTGAACTTCTCATTTGCAAATTTAAAATTTCTGAACTTCTTCATTGCAACTTTAAAATTTGAGATCTTCTCGTCGACAAATTTAAAATTTCTGAACTTCTTCATTGCGACTTTAAAATTTGAGAACTTCTTGTTTGCAAATTTAAAATTTCAGAAGTCGTGGTTTTCAATCCTTTAGATTTCTGAAGTTGTGGTTTCCTCCAACTTTAAAATTTCAGACACTCTGGTTTGCATCTTTTAGATTTCAGACCTGGTGGTTTTCAAAATTTTAATTTCAGAACTTCTTGTTTGCAAATTTAAAATTTCAGAAGTCGTGATTTTCAATCCTTTAGATTTCTGAAGTTGTGGTTTCCTCCAACGTTAAAATTTCAGACAATCTGGTTTGCATCTTTTAGATTTCAGACCTGGTAATTTTCAAAATTTTAATTTCAGAACTTCTTGCTTGCTAATTTAAAATTTCAGAAGTCGTGGTTTTCAATCCTTTAGATTTCTGAAGTTGTGGTTTCCTCCAACGTTAAAATTTCAGACACTCTGGTTTGCATCTTTTAGATTTCAGACCTGGTGGTTTTCAAAATTTTAATTTCAGAACTTCTTGCTTGCTAATTTAAAATTTCAGAAGTCGTGATTTTCAATCCTTTAGATTTCTGAAGTTGTGGTTTCCAACTTTAAAATTTCAGACAATCTGGTTTGCATCTTTTAGATTTCAGACCTGGTAATTTTCAAAATTTTAATTTCAGAACTTCTTGCTTGCTAAGTTAAAATTTCAGAAGTCGTGGTTTTCAATCCTTTAGATTTCTGAAGTTGTGGTTTCCAACTTTAAAATTTCAGACACTCTGGTTTGCATCTTTTAGATTTCAGACCTGGTAATTTTCAAAATTTTAATTTCAGAGCTTCTTGTTTGTAAATTTAAAATTTCAGAAGTCGTGGTTTTCAATCCTTTAGATTTCTGAAGTTGTGGTTTCCTCCAACGTTAAAATTTCAGACACTCTGGTTTGCATCTTTTAGATTTCAGACCTGGTGGTTTTCAAAATTTTAATTTCAGAACTTCTTGCTTGCTAATTTAAAATTTCAGAAGTCGTGATTTTCAATCCTTTAGATTTCTGAAGTTGTGGTTTCCAACTTTAAAATTTCAGACACTCTGGTTTGCATCTTTTAGATTTCAGACCTGGTGGTTTTCAAAATTTTAATTTCAGAACTTCTTGTTTGCAAATTTAAAATTTCAGAAGTCGTGGTTTTCAATCCTTTAGATTTCTGAAGTTGTGGTTTCCAAACGTTAAAATTTCAACCTCAGGTTTCAAACTTTAAAATTTCACACATTCTGGTTTGCATCTTTTAGATTTCAGACCTGGTAATTTTCAAAATTTTAATTTCAGAACTTCTTGCTTGCTAATTTAAAATTTCAGAAGTCGTGGTTTTCAATCCTTTAGATTTCTGAAGTTGTGGTTTCCAACTTTAAAATTTCAGACACTCTGGTTTGCATCTTTTAGATTTCAGACCTGGTAATTTTCAAAATTTTAATTTCAGAGCTTCTTGTTTGTAAATTTAAAATTTCAGAAGTCGTGGTTTTCAATCCTTTAGATTTCTGAAGTTGTGGTTTCCTCCAACGTTAAAATTTCAGACACTCTGGTTTGCATCTTTTAGATTTCAAACCTGGTGGTTTTCAAAATTTTAATTTCAGAACTTCTTGCTTGCTAATTTAAAATTTCAGAAGTCGTGATTTTCAATCCTTTAGATTTCTGAAGTTGTGGTTTCCAACTTTAAAATTTCAGACACTCTGGTTTGCATCTTTTAGATTTCAGACCTGGTAATTTTCAAAATTTTAATTTCAGAACTTCTTGTTTGCAAATTTAAAATTTCAGAAGTCGTGGTTTTCAATCCTTTAGATTTCTGAAGTTGTGGTTTCGAAACGTTAAAATTTCCGAACCTCAGGTTTCAAACTTTAAAATTTCACACATTCTGGGTTGCATCTGTTAGGTTTCAGACCTGGTGGTTTTCAAATTTTTAATTTCAGAACTTCTTGCTTGCTAATTTAAAATTTCAGAAGTCGTGGTTTTCAATCCTTTAGATTTCTGAAGTTGTGGTTTCCATCTTTAAAATTTCAGACACTCTGGTTTGCATCTTTTAGATTTCAGACCTGGTGGTTTTCAAAATTTTAATTTCAGAGCTTCTTGTTTGCAAATTTAAAATTTCAGAACTTGTGGTTTTCAATCCTTTAGATTTCAGGTGGTGTGGTTTTCAACTTTAAAATTTCAGAACGTTAGGTTTGCTTCTTTTAAAATTTCACAAATTTTGGTGGTTTTCCAAATTTTATTTTTCTAAACTTCTTTCAGGGCTTCTTTAAAATTTCTGATCTTCTCGTTTGCGACTTTAAAATTTCTAAACTTCTTCATTACAACTTCTAAACTTCTTCACTACAACTTTAAAATTTCGGATCTTCTTCACTGCAACTTTAAAATTTCTGATCTTTTCGTTTGCAAATTTAAAATTTCTGAACTTCTTCACAGCAACTTTAAAATTTCGGATCTTCTCTTTTGCAACTTTAAAATTTCGGATCTTCTCTTTTGCAACTTTAAAATTTCTGATCTTCTCTTTTGCAACTTTAAAATTTAAGAACAGGTGGTTTTCCATTCTTTACATTTCAATTTTAAATTTACAATCCACAAGGTCTGAAATGTAAAGAATGGAAAACCACCTGTTCTTAAATTTTAAAGTTGCAAAAGAGAAGATCAGAAATTCTAAAGATCTGCAAAAGAAAAGATCCGAAATTTTAAAGTTGCAAAAGAGAAGATCCGAAATTTTAAAGTTGCTGTGAAGAAGTTCAGAAATTTTAAATTTGCAAACGAAAAGATCAGAAATTTTAAAGTTGCAGTGAAGAAGATCCGAAATTTTAAAGTTGTAGTGAAGAAGTTTAGAAGTTGTAATGAAGAAGTTTAGAAATTTTAAAGTCGCAAACGAGAAGATCAGAAATTTTAAAGAAGCCCTAAAGAAGTTTAGAAAAATAAAATTTGGAAAACCACCAAAATTTGTGAAATTTTAAAAGAAGCAAACCTAACGTTCTGAAATTTTAAAGTTGAAAACCACACCACCTGAAATCTAAAGGATTGAAAACCACAAGTTCTGAAATTTTAAATTTGCAAACAAGAAGCTCTGAAATTAAAATTTTGAAAACCACCAGGTCTGAAATCTAAAAGATGCAAACCAGAGTGTCTGAAATTTTAAAGATGGAAACCACAACTTCAGAAATCTAAAGGATTGAAAACCACGACTTCTGAAATTTTAAATTAGCAAGCAAGAAGTTCTGAAATTAAAAATTTGAAAACCACCAGGTCTGAAATTTTAACAGATGCAACCCAGAATGTGTGAAATTTTAAAGTTTGAAACCTGAGGTTCGGAAATTTTAACGTTTCGAAACCACAACTTCAGAAATCTAAAGGATTGAAAACCACGACTTCTGAAATTTTAAATTTGCAAACAAGAAGTTCTGAAATTAAAATTTTGAAAATTACCAGGTCTGAAATCTAAAAGATGCAAACCAGAGTGTCTGAAATTTTAAAGTTGGAAACCACAACTTCAGAAATCTAAAGGATTGAAAATCACGACTTCTGAAATTTTAAATTAGCAAGCAAGAAGTTCTGAAATTAAAATTTTGAAAACCACCAGGTTTGAAATCTAAAAGATGCAAACCAGAGTGTCTGAAATTTTAACGTTGGAGGAAACCACAACTTCAGAAATCTAAAGGATTGAAAACCACGACTTCTGAAATTTTAAATTTACAAACAAGAAGCTCTGAAATTAAAATTTTGAAAATTACCAGGTCTGAAATCTAAAAGATGCAAACCAGAGTGTCTGAAATTTTAAAGTTGGAAACCACAACTTCAGAAATCTAAAGGATTGAAAACCACGACTTCTGAAATTTTAAATTAGCAAGCAAGAAGTTCTGAAATTAAAAATTTGAAAACCACCAGGTCTGAAACCTAACAGATGCAACCCAGAATGTGTGAAATTTTAAAGTTTGAAACCTGAGGTTCGGAAATTTTAACGTTTCGAAACCACAACTTCAGAAATCTAAAGGATTGAAAACCACGACTTCTGAAATTTTAAATTTGCAAACAAGAAGTTCTGAAATTAAAATTTTGAAAATTACCAGGTCTGAAATCTAAAAGATGCAAACCAGAGTGTCTGAAATTTTAAAGTTGGAAACCACAACTTCAGAAATCTAAAGGATTGAAAACCACGACTTCTGAAATTTTAAATTAGCAAGCAAGAAGTTCTGAAATTAAAATTTTGAAAACCACCAGGTTTGAAATCTAAAAGATGCAAACCAGAGTGTCTGAAATTTTAACGTTGGAGGAAACCACAACTTCAGAAATCTAAAGGATTGAAAACCACGACTTCTGAAATTTTAAATTTACAAACAAGAAGTTCTGAAATTAAAATTTTGAAAATTACCAGGTCTGAAATCTAAAAGATGCAAACCAGAGTGTCTGAAATTTTAAAGTTGGAAACCACAACTTCAGAAATCTAAAGGATTGAAAACCACGACTTCTGAAATTTTAACTTAGCAAGCAAGAAGTTCTGAAATTAAAATTTTGAAAATTACCAGGTCTGAAATCTAAAAGATGCAAACCAGAT
Organism: Aporrectodea caliginosa; assembly: GCA_020284085.1. NCBI lineage: Eukaryota > Metazoa > Annelida > Clitellata > Crassiclitellata > Lumbricidae > Aporrectodea > Aporrectodea caliginosa. Next base: position 296,666 of record JACEVL010000150.1, on the reverse strand, counting down.
TGTCTGAAATTTTAAAGTTGGAAACCACAACTTCAGAAATCTAAAGGATTGAAAACCACGACTTCTGAAATTTTAAATTTGCAAACAAGAAGTTCTGAAATTAAAATTTTGAAAACCACCAGGTCTGAAATCTAAAAGATGCAAACCAGAGTGTCTGAAATTTTAAAGTTGGAAACCACAACTTCAGAAATCTAAAGGATTGAAAATCACGACTTCTGAAATTTTAAATTAGCAAGCAAGAAGTTCTGAAATTAAAATTTTGAAAACCACCAGGTCTGAAATCTAAAAGATGCAAACCAGAGTGTCTGAAATTTTAAAGTTGGAGGAAACCACAACTTCAGAAATCTAAAGGATTGAAAACCACGACTTCTGAAATTTTAAATTTTCTGCAAACAAGAAGTTCTGAAATTAAAATTTTGAAAATTACCAGGTCTGAAATCTAAAAGATGCAAACCAGAGTGTCTGAAATTTTAAAGTTGGAAACCACAACTTCAGAAATCTAAAGGATTGAAAACCACGACTTCTGAAATTTTAAATTAGCAAGCAAGAAGTTCTGAAATTAAAATTTTGAAAATTACCAGGTCTGAAATCTAAAAGATGCAAACCAGATTGTCTGAAATTTTAAAGTTGGAAACCACAACTTCAGAAATCTAAAGGATTGAAAATCACGACTTCTGAAATTTTAAATTAGCAAGCAAGAAGTTCTGAAATTAAAATTTTGAAAACCACCAGGTCTGAAATCTAAAAGATGCAAACCAGAGTGTCTGAAATTTTAATGTTGGGAGAAACCACAACTTCAGAAATCTAAAGGATTGAAAACCACGACTTCTGAAATTTTAAATTAGCAAACAAGAAGTTCTGAAATTAAAATTTTGAAAACCACCAGGTCTGAAATCTAAAAGATGCAAACCAGAGTGTCTGAAATTTTAACGTTGGAGGAACCACAACTTCAGAAATCTAAAGGATTGAAAATCACGACTTCTGAAATTTTAAATTAGCAAGCAAGAAGTTCTGAAATTAAAATTTTGAAAACCACCAGGTCTGAAATCTAAAAGATGCAAACCAGAGTGTCTGAAATTTTAAAGTTGGAGGAAACCACAACTTCAGAAATCTAAAGGATTGAAAACCACGACTTCTGAAATTTTAAATTTGCAAACAAGAAGTTCTCAAATTTTAAAGTCGCAATGAAGAAGTTCAGAAATTTTAAATTTGTCGACGAGAAGATCTCAAATTTTAAAGTTGCAATGAAGAAGTTCAGAAATTTTAAATTTGCAAATGAGAAGTTCAGAAATTTTTAATTTGCAAAGGAGAAGTTCAGAAATTTTAAAGTTGCAATGAAGAAGTTCAGAAATTTTAAATTTGGAAAACCACAACGTCCGAAATATAAAAGATGCAAATCTGATGATTAAAAATTTTGAAAACCACCAGCTCCGAAATTTTTAATGTTGCAAAAGAGAAGTTCAGAAAATTAAAATTTGGAAAACCACAACGTCTGAAATCTAAAAGATGCAAACCTGATGATTAAAAATTTGGAAAACATCAGCTCGGAAATTTTTAAAGATGCAAACGAGACGTTCAGAAAACTCAGCTTGCTTTAAAGGCGAAAAGTCAACCGTGTGTCTTGCAAAGTTGAATACCAATAGTTCTCGGCCGTCTTTCAAAATTACACGTTGACTCAGCCTCCTCACGTCTAGAGAAAACGCGAGCTCTGCGCCTCTCTGCCTCTCTCTGCCTCTCTCTGCTTCTTAGCCTCGCTGTCACCTTCTCTACAATGAGAAACGCATAGTCTTCTAAAATGAGAGTCACCTCAGCCTCAGCATCGCCATGGCTAGAAAATATCATTTTTAACGCTCAATTCAATCTCATTTCAATTAGAAAACTTCATACCAACCGTGTCAGCTTTGCTGTCAGTATTTTTGGTTGTGAAAAACTTGCAGTGGAGTAATTGCACTCCATCTCGTGAGAAAGAGCACCTTCGAGCTCTCAAAACACACCTCCACATAATGATAATAATCCTAGGTTTGCTATGTATATGCCCATCTTAAATCTACCATATTTCTAGAAAATTTAAAAAGTCTGTTCAGAAAACACTCACATACCCTCACATTCTGAAATGCAAAGGATTGTCTGTGGCATGATTGATCTAAAAACGCTGCTGAAACATTGCTATGTGCATATGTGCGTATGTGTGTGTGCAGTTGAGTTCAATAATCAATGAGAAAAGCTCAGTCTTCCAATAATGAGAGTCAACTTAGGCTAGTTTTATGAGCGTGAACGCCAACTCGACTCCTTTCTCTATAATTCGAGGTGGCTATTAGAGCTTGCCGCTGTGTGTGAAGCCTATTTGGACCTAATGAGTGCCTTATTCTATAATTCACAGCGTTGCAAGCTCATTGGGCGCATGTAGAAACGTCAAAAAAGCATTGGCTTACACTTTAAACGTCTAACTGGGAATTACCCTGCATAAATCTAGCATTACCACGGCGTCGTGCAATAGCAGCGTGAGTTGTTGAATTACTTTGTGTAAACACAACTGTTCCACATTGTTGGACAATAGCGGTCTGAGGTTGGGAATAACCCTGCGTAAATCTAGCATTACCACGGCGTAGTGCAATAGCAGCGTGAGTTGGCGAATTACTTTGTGTAAATACAGCTGTTCCACATTGTTGGGCAATAGCGGACTGATGCTGGGAATAACCCTGCGTAAATCTAGTATTAGATTTTTCATGATATACTATAGAAATCGAGAAACCTGACTGCGAACGCTAATAAAAAGTAGGAAATCCTTACTGTAGTCACTTCTGCAGTTTCCATCATCGACTCCGTTCTACAGATATCAACAAACTGATCATTAGTTTATTTTATCGTAAAAATCACTGACTATAGAGTCAAGTATAGTTCTTAGTTAAGATTATAATTAAGTTTTTCTTCTCATGCAATGATTTGATTTAATTAGGCCCCACCATTATATCTCTCTTTCTTTCACAGGACAATGATGAATTTAAATTCTAGAATACAAAGGCACGAGGACCCTACTTAAGCGGGACTAACATCCCTTCTGGGTGTCCCTTTTGCTACCCTGGTTTCTTTTTCTCTTTATGTCGTTATGTGATATATATTGTTGCTATTTTTGGGGGTTGCAATTAGATATATTAGATATATATTTCTTTTAAGTTTTTGGGTTGCAATAAATTGAAATTGAAATTGAATTGAAAATTGATAGTATATTTATATCTTTATAGAACATTGTAAAACAACCTCTTATGATCTAAAGTGGTGTAAGTTCAGAGAATCAGGAAATTCCATATCAGCTTAATTTCCATAAATAAACGAATTTGATTGATTGATTGCTTAGAACTCATAGAACACATAGAGCCACTTGCTTTAGGCTACCGATTTCTGGTTTTAGATTTTGATTAAAGCATCGATTTATAAATTACACGCATTAAAAAAATAAAACGTTATGCCCTCGAAATTTTATCCCCGGGGATGATTTCACACGATGGGGAATAGAAATGGTTTATCCCCCGATATTCTATACCGCATATACCATCAGAGGAGGATAGATTTATTCATCCCCGGATTGAAATTAAATAGGACGGATAGAATATCACGGGACACCGGCCGAGGATTTTAGCGTATAATATTATTTCTCCTATGTGGCTGCGTAAATGAAAGCTGGATTGATAAAAAAATGTTTGCCTAAGTGGAGCTTGGATTGATGAAAATAGTTTTTGCTAAAAAGGAATCCGTATTAATGAAAAACGCGTGTTGTTTAGCGTCGTCAATGACTCGCCATTGTGTGGGCTTTTCGCGTTGGTCGAATACAAATTGGATTGACGAAAAGAATTATTGTTAAATAGAAGTCGGATTGATAAAAAATAAAATTAGGATTACAGTTATCATAAAAATCTTGCTTAAATAGAAGCTGGATTCATTACAGTAATCATGAAAATTATTGAAAAAATAAAATACGCTAAAATACACGTCTAGACCTACCTCCACTATCAATAAATAACTAAAATGCACTTTTACCAGTCTATCTGTCTCAGAGGCAAACTTTATACATGTGTCTGAACTGCAATAACATCAGATTTGTTAGTGATAGTGAAAGTAGTTAGATAGTTACTAGTAAGCAATTACAGAAAACTTAAATGTTTTTCATGTAAGCCTAATACTCGTGGATGCTGTGCGCTTGTCTTTATGATTGAACAAAGAGGAAACACTGCTGCATAGTATTACAGTTAGTCTGTTGCCTGTTGAAAGGGCTTGAGGAAACGGGGAGAGGGAAGACAGGGCAGGATAGGCGACCATCAGATCATGGGAATGATGTTCTTGCCTCAGTACCCTTTTACTAAAAGTCGGCCCTATGCCTTTTGGCTGGATTTCACGTGTTCAAGTGAGCCACCACTAGTGACTCAATGACTCAGTTATCTCTGCATTTTCTTTACTACTGACGTGCTTTTCATTACTAATGTAATTTGAACATAGGCAGCTCTTTTGCAACCACTTTTCAAACCACTTTTGCAATGCAACCACTTTGTACATAACATTCCGATAATAATTAACGTCTATCGATAACTGATTGACTGACTGGCTGACTGACTGACTTAGTAGCTAACTGACGAACTAATTGACTAACTGATTGACTTGCCTGAAAGTAAGTACAAGAGTCGCTGAGGGTATAGTTGACGGGGTCTCTGTAGAACTCTTCGCATTGACTCTTGATCCCGTTGTAGTTGAAGCTGGTGCAGTTTCCGTTGTTCTGGCAGTGCCAAGCGCATTTCTGTTCATCTCGAAGGCAGACTCCGGAGTCCAGTCTGAGTCCAGTGTTCAACTGCTCCAACGAAACGACAGAATCTGGTTTGTCCTGAGCACACAACGTCGTTCCGTTGGGAAAGAAGGTCCGCTGGAAAGACTTGGAATCTACGGTTTCGAAAGTCAGGACACATCCTAGCAACAACCCTGTAACTATGATGACGTTGTATTGGAGAAGAGGACTTCGGATTATGAAATGACTGCAACCACTTCGTTTAGCGAGGAGGAAATTACAGTAATCGCTTAGGAAGTTACCGAACATGAACATCGCTGAGGATTTAGCAATAGTAAATGCCGATGTGTCTTGTTGAGTGATCGCATGAAACCCGAACGCTCATGCAAGGTGAATATTAGGCGACTGAGCGAATGCTTTTTCTCTCTCCCACAAAACGTCGGCTTCATTAGATACCTAATAAAAGAGAGAACATGCAGAATGGGCAAGTACTTCACTTGATTTTCCGATGCAGGCTGTCTATGGAAGTCGATCTATAATGTTGCCATGAGACGAGCGACACTGTAAGTGCACCCATTCATACTGGCTTTATCCCAGCTGATTGTAAATTCCGCCACTGTTGTCGTGTTTATGTGCCCTTCGGTCGAAATATTAAACCTGGGCCACCCCTCTGAGAAGTATCATTGGTAGAGCGTGCGAATCACCTTACCTTGGCCAACCTTGCATTCATTTAACTCACACACCTGAGCGATAGTCTAGTGGCTAGCGTTGTTGAACTGTCAATCGAGAAGTCGCGGGATCACATCTCTATCAGAGCAGAAATTTGTATCCAGAGATTGACTTTTCCCTTGGCGATGAGTAGATTGACCGTTCAATGTCATGGGGAAGATGAAACGGCGAGGGAGAGGGCTGAGGAAAGAGGAAATTGGAGTCTCCGACAATTCATGTCTCTGGCTGCTATTCGGGACGAGCATAAAGAGCTGCTCTGTTTCTGCTTGTTCTTGTTCTTGTTCTTTTCGTTATTGCTCTTGTTCTTCTTCTTCTTTCTTCTTCTTCTTCTTACCAGTATTATTATTATTATTATTATTATTATTATTATTATTATTATTATTATTATTATTATTATTATTATTATTATTATTATTTTTTTTTTTTTACCAGAGGTATCAAGGATCCCTCAGGATTTATGAACAATTGCTATAAGGAGCAGGAAATTTGTCTGGAGGGTCAGGCCTCGTCTTCAGGGTTTGCAGGAAAAGTGCCGTTGAATGCGACCAAGTTATAGCGTTGGACGCAAACAGACAGACGTTGGAAAAGAAATGATGTCTCGCGTCTGTCGCCACCAGTGAAAGCCATACGACGGCCTAGTTCACTAATGAAGTCCAGAGCCGAAGGATTGAACGGGCCCAAAGTCTCGATGGCCACGGGCTGAAACAGATGAGATGTAGGAAGCCCCTGGTAGTAATATTATTATTATTATTATTATTATTATTATTACTACTACTATTATTATTACTACTACTATACTACTACTTACTACTACTACTACTACTACTACTACTACTACTACTACTACTACTACTACTACTACTGCTACTGCTACTGCTACTGCTACTGCTACTGCTGCTACTGCTACTGCTACTGCTACTGCTACTGCTACTGCTACTGCCACTACTGCTACTACTACTGACTACTACTACTACTACTACTACTACTACTACTACTACTACTACTACTACTACTACTACTACTACTACTACTACTACTACTACTACTACTACTGCTACTACTGCTACTGCTACTGCTACTGCTACTGCTACTACTACTACTACTTCTACTGCTACTGCTACTGCTACTGCTACTGCTACTGCTACTGCTACTGCTACTACTACTATAATAGAGGCCTTCTGGTTGTCCCTCGCATGCGTGGTGCAACTGCTCAATCCAGAAGCTTTGCCTATGTCGGCCCCTCTACTTGGAACCATCTTCCGCATGAACTGCGTCTTGACCTCCTCAGCCATTCTCTTCCTCTGTTTCGGAAACGCCTGAAGACTATCTATTTGTTAGAGCCCTGGGTCGGGAGCGCCTCTGAATCTCTAAGTGGCGCTATACAAATGTTCAATTACAATTACAATTACAATACATACTATTATTATTATTATTATTATTATTATTATTATTATTATTATTATTATTATTATTATTGTTATTATTATTATAATTATAATTATTATTATTATTATTATTATTACTACTATTACTATTAGTATTACTACTACTACTACTACTACTACTACTACTACTACTACTACTACTACTACTACTACTACTACTACTACTACTACTACTACTACTACTACTACTACTATTACTGCTACTGCTACTGCTACTGCTACTGCTACTGCTACTACTACTACTAGGCTACTACTACTACTACTACTACTACTACTACTACTACTACTACTACTACTACTACTACTACTACTACTACTACTACTACTACTACTACTACTACTACTACTACCGATACTACTACTACTAATACCGATGCTGTTACTACTACTACGACTACGACTACGACTACTACTACGACTACGACTACGACTACTACTACTACTACTACTACTACTACTACTACTACTACTACTACTACTACTACTACTACTAACTACTACTACTACTACTACTACTACTACCGATGCTGTTACTACTACTACTACTACTACGACTACGACTACTCATGGTGTCTCCAGTATGGTGCTGAAAAAACAGCTGAGTTCAGGACTGGAGGCCAAGCCATGCTGCTGTGTAGAAAACGAGTGATTGAGCCACTGGCTGCTGCCTCATCTTCAATCTCGAAAATGCTGCTATGTATGAGCTACTACTACTACTACTACTACTACTACTACTACTACTACTACTACTGCTACTATACTGCTACTGCCGCTGCTGCTGCTACTGCTGCTGCCGCCACCGCCACCACTACTACCGCTACCGCTACCGCTAAAACAATAATAATGGCAATTTCCAGGCTGACCTCTTTAAAAATAATAATAATAATAAAATAACAATAACAATAATAACAACAATAATAATAATAATAATAATAATAATATTTATTATTTCAACCGACAAACTATGATTACAGTCGGCGGATGATCACAAGGGTAACAAAAGAATCGAATCTAACAATACGTGCAACAATACCGTGCGTCAGTCTCATTTTACAATGCGCCATCTGCGAATGGCAACCGGATGTGAGGAAAACGACTAAAACTGCTCACGCCGGCTAATACCACTAATCATGGGACTTCATTGGCCTCCTCTGAACACTATACAGGCATAAAGGAAGACAGGTGTGATCCGGATCGGAGTGTTGGCTGATTCAAATGAATACATTGAGCTGGCCTGCTCAACAGCACAGTCTAATACACGGGTCGAGTCGACAAAGAGAAATTAATATTTCGGCAATTATGAAGCTCTTCCTAAATGATCTAAATTTAAACCAGCAAATTCCATATAGGCTTTAGGCAGGCTGAGCAGCGCCAAGTCATCGCTCACCGTGTTGTTCTGCTCATTTATTTTGTTTTTATTGATTTCAAACTGCGTGTGAATGAAAATTTCACGATTTCAGGTTCTTTATGAACGGTACAACTGTTGAAGTACAGACTGGCAACTACTACTTTCAACTGCTCTTAAATCTTGGCAACCGCTTTTAAACTTCCTGTCTGTTTTCCGGCGGATTCCTTTAATCTTTGACATCACATGAAAACAAGCTATTTTAGATTGGGCAAGAATGGACTAATGACTAAGACTAAACTACACTAAAAAAAACTTTACTACACTATGTGTCATTAAGCAACATTTAACTATATGCTATGCCAAACTACATCACACTACGATAACCCATGCAGCACTCTGGCAGACTCTGCAGCATTAGTAACTTACACTATACTAAACTCTGCCCAAAACTGAAGTGAACAATGTCAGTAAACCACACTGAACTGGTTACATTAATCTTGGAGTTGCTTTTGCTATAGATGTCGTAGCAGCTACGGGGCTAACGATGATCCGGGCGCCCTGCTGTGCGTTGCCCTTCACCTTCAAAGGACAGGTACATTACGGATGTACGAGAAGAACGCCGGACAACGAGACCCTCGAGTGTCCAGTCACCAACTCGACGTGGATGATTTGTCTGCCCCCGGCTGGTAGGTCAGGAACGTCTCGGGTAGAAATGGTAGCGGCACAGTTAGGGTGGAAAATAGACGAAAGCAGGTCTGAATAAAAGGGATTGGAATTTGGAATAGTGTGGAGTAGACCGAAGTGGAATAAACTGCACTGGAATAGAGTCCACGACTGGACCTGAATGGAATAGAATGTAAAGGAATAGAATAGTGAGCAATACTATACAATGTATAGGCACATGAATGATCTAATTTGTATGGTATACTGTCTGCATCTGTCTGCATTCCTGTGTCTCTCGCTGCCTTTCTGGCAGTATCAATCTATCTATCTATCTATCTATCTATCTATCTATCTATCTATCTATCTATCTGTCTGTCTGTCTGTCTGTCTGTCCATCCATCCATCCATCCATCCATCCATCCATCCATCCATCCATCCATCCATCCATCCATCCATCCATCCATCCATCCATCCATCCATCCATCCATCCATCCATCCATCCATCCATCCATCCATCCATCCATCCATCCATCCATCCATCCATCCATCCATCCATCTATCTATCTATCTATCTATCTATCCATCTATCAATTTATCTTTGTATCTGTATATATATATACAGGGTGGGCCAGAAGTATTTGTTCAACTTTGAAGGCCTATAACTTAGGCAGTTTAGCAAGTAAGTGTATGCTTAATGCATCAAATTAAAGGTTGTTATATCAGCTACAACTGCTCAAAAATTTACATTTTTAGCTTTAATAATAATTGCGTAAAACTACTGTACTGAATATGTATCAGTTTACAATGATTTTAATTCGTCTATCTTGCAAAACACAATACTGGGAAAGTTAGTCTTTGCAAGTTTGCATTATTGATAGCCATTAAGAAATCCAAGAATTATTTAATCAAATAAATATTCAATGTGTCTTCCACGAGCTCGAATGACTGCATCAATGCGACGTGCCCATTGATCTATGGCTCCATTGATGAGTTCCTGGCTGAGCTCAGTCCAGCAACGAGTGATGACGCGCTTCAGATGCTCGACGTTTACTATCCGTTCACGATAAACCCGTTGCTGCAAAGCACCCCAGATTGAGTAATCAACGGGGTTTAAGTCAGGGCTATTAGGCGGCCAGTTATGTGGTTCGATGAACTCAGGAACGTTCGCGTTCAAAAACTCCACGGTATGACGAGAACGATGAGCGGGAGCTCCGTCTTGCTGAAAAACGAAATCATTTCCAGACTTCAAACGCATATCTGGCAGTAATCCACGTCCAAGTACCTCATCACAGTAGTACACGCTGTTCACTTTGGCCTTGGGTGTCACAAAGAATGGAGCAGTTTTGCCGAGATTGGAGACAGCCACTGAAACCATGACGCTTTGAGTAAAGTGTTTACGGCCTTTCAGAAGTCGAGCTGGTGTGACATCACGTTTGTGATTAACACTTGCATAGACACGGTCGTTTTGACTGTTTGTTGGTGTTTGGACAGTGAATATTTTCTCGTCAGAGAACCAAGTTTTGTTGATCTTCTCTGGTGTCATGCGCAGTTTTAGTCGCTTGCAGGCATTCAATCGTTTTACAGTATCGGCATCTGACAGTTGTTGAACCTCACGGCGACGGAAAATTTTTAAATTTAAATCTTTCTTAGCAATACGCCGTACGCTGCTTCGCGATATTCCTGTCTCGCGCTCAATCTCACGAGGACTTTTGCTTGTGCCTGGATTATCCTCTTGGCTACAGATCAATTCAGCTACACGAGCGATGTTGTCAGCGGTACGTGCCGAACGAGGACGGCCAGTAACAAGTTTACGTTTAGAACTTGCACTCGCGTCAATTTGTCTAATTAATCGGTTGAGATTGTTTTTACTCCAGTTTCTAGCAGGAAATTCATTCATCATTTGATATGCATTTAAATGTTTTTCAATTCTTAAAATTCGAATCAAAGTCCTGTCATCTTCTGTTAACGGCGCCATGATGAAATTATTGTTTACGTCAGAAAACAAGGTAGGTGCGGTACACAATAATTATATGGCGCGTAGTGCAAGCTACCGTAATGAAATTTGTCGGACTTATAGCTGATATAACAACCTTTAATTTGATGCATTAAGCATACACTTACTTGCTAAACTGCCTAAGTTATAGGCCTTCAAAGTTGAACAAATACTTCTGGCCCACCCTGTATATATCAAGATAGGTTTATCTGTATTTCTGTCTGTCTTTTCCTTTTGGCTGTCTGTCTGCCTGTCTGTTTATCTATTTAAGTGTTATGTCACTGTCTGTCTGCATGTCTGTGTGGTTTGACCTATCTGTCTGTCTGTCACGAATTCTCTATAGGGGGTTCTATTTGCTTTACTTCCCTTGTTTAGTTTTCTGTGCATGTATGTATGTCTTTCTGACTGTGTATCTGTGTCTGTCTACCTGTCTCCGTCTACCAGAAAGTATCCGTTCAGAATGTACTTTGCTGCACTAAATCTCTCTTCCGGAACCTTCTATTCCTTCGAATGACAGGATGTTGTGACTGACAACGACTCGTATGTTCACATGTGAATATCTGTTTATATGAATATCTGTTTATAGAGTAACTGGCTGGTTGCCATGGCTGTTAAGTCCGGACGTAATCCCTTTTGTTCTTGTTCTCACCTTCCAATCGATAGGCATTAAGTTAATTTATTCTTCAAATGTATTCTTTCAAATTCAGAGCCATTAATTATGCCTCACCAACAACAATTGAACAATCTATTAGTGACACTGAAAGTATAGCAGTTGGAACAATAAGGCATTCAGAATCGTAATGGTAAACTCTAAACTTTTACAGCTCTACTCGAAAGCGAGGCGCAGGGCAACAACTTATTCACGAGCGCTGCGTCGAGTCAGAGGGGTTGTCCAAAAGGGTAGTTTGAAGGAGGTCGGAGTCCGATTGCCAGTGGGTCAGAGGGGCCAGAGTCATGGGCGCCCACACATTATATAGGGCAACTGCAAGAGGGGGCACCTGCCTTCTGGAAATTTCAATGTAAAGGTGGATATCGTTTAGGCCGAGAATTGGAAGGTGGAGGATCAGATGATTCTGGGTAGGAATTCTTGAAGAGGTTAGAATTCAGTTGAGTGGAAAGCCCGAGGAGTCATAGAGGTTGGACGACATCCATTGAGAGATAAGATTAATAACATTGAGTTATTGTGCGATGGAGGTAGAAAAGGAGCTGAGGAGAAGGAAATGAAGAGTTGGGTATTGTACTGCATTGCAGTTGATCATTTATAAAGAGCTTCTCGTAGCAGAAACCTTTCAGAAGTGCTCCCAGTGCGAGGTATACTCCGAGAGAAAAGGAAGGTTTTAAGGTGGAAAGAGGTAGAGAAGCCACCAGAGAGGATGGTACAGCGTTGACAACTTGGAAGTCCATGCCATAGAGAGGGACCGGCGCAGGGAAAGGAGATTGAATGAGCCATTGTGGTCCTCACACGGGGAACGAAAAGTCAAGCCGGTCGAACATCTGAGCGGACGCAATGACGTGGCAGAGAGGGGACGGAGAATTTGGTGACAAAGATATTTTAGAGCAAGACCGAGTGGAGATTTGAGCACGAGTACGAGTACTTTAAATTGGATGCGCGCAGAGAGAGGTAGCCAAAGAAGTGGTTTTTAGCCATAAAATTTAGAGATGTGAGCGAATCAAGGAAGGCGAGCTATAAGTCAGTACGGACTGAAGAGGAGATAAACGAACCATAGGTCAGCCAACCAGAAGAGAATTGCAATAGTCAATTCGAGAACAGACAAAAGCATGGACAATAATTATTGAGGTGAAGGTAGAGGATGAAAAAGATCTGCGAATAGCCCTGACACGCCTAATTTGAAAATAAGAAGGGCGTCGTCTGCATACAGATGGTGGTCAATAGAGGAGGATTCTATCAGATGACTTAATGGTGTGATATACAGGATGAACAGATGTGGAGCCAGGACGGAGACTTGAGGGGGCACCGCAAGAGAGTGGGGGCGGCGGTTGCGAGCAGTGGCTGGAGGCTTAAGCAGAAAAGGATCTGGGGACAAGTTGGACTGGAGCCACAGTAGGGCAGTGCCAGAGACGCCAAACAAAGAAGAATGTCGATGAAGAAGGAGACTCTGATCAACAGTGTCGAATGCGGCGGAGATGTCGAATAGAAGAGGGGGAGACTTGCTGATGGTTGACGGTAGAGACTCATGTATTGTACAGAGAGGGGCATAGAGTTTCTGTAGAGCAGTGTTTAGTGAAGCCAGATTGGTGGGATTTGAAAAAAGTGAGTTAGAAGAGTAGTAGTCGTTGAGCCGAACGAGGTTAATTAGTTCAGCTTTTTCGAAGAGGAGTGACGAGAGGTTGCCAATAGGGAATGAGAGATCAATAATTTTGGTGATTACAGGCAACGCGGACAGAGGCGCAGTCTTTTAGGAGAGAGGTGGCATAGGATTAGGATCTAGTTCGCATTACTTGGGAAGAAAATTTAGGAGGAGTGACACTTGTGCTTCAGTGGAGGGGAGAGAATAGGGAGCGATGACTTGGAGGCGGAAGGAGTTTTGTTTAATTGGTTATTTAATCGTTTAATTAAACTAATAATTGAACATAATGTGTCTATCTTAGACTTCAAGGCTGTCTATACCAGTCACAACTTGACTGTTCCGAACATCACTCAACCCGTTCCGTCGATATTCATTCACGGATGGCTGATCATTCAGAAAAATGTCCCAGACACCGGTTCAATTTTCAACAGATCGTGGATCGACTACAGAAATGGTTTTGGAGATCCAGCTGGAAAATACTTCTGGTTCGGGAACGAGAAACTCTACCAACTGTTGTCTAGTGGAAACTGGAAGCTAAGAGTCGAAGTCCAGTCAAAAGATACAGGGAAATGGTATTCGGCTGAGTATGAGTCTTTCCGCTTGAGTAACGAAGTAAGTAAGTATGTCATAAACGTGGCTGGATACACAGGAGATGCGGGAGATGCATTCAATATCGTAACAAAGAGCACCTATAAGACAAACGGAATGAAATTTACCACATTTGACAGCGACAATGACAACGTTCCCAATTTCAGCTGTGCTAGTACTGGTAGTGGAGGTTGGTGGTGGAACTACTGCGGAACGGCTTTTCTGAATGCATACGCGGCAACGGAAAACTCCTGGGGAACTCTTCAGATTCTCGGGCTTGCCCCTACCCGTTACGTTTCGAGCGGGCGAATGATGATCAAGAAAAACTGACCAGACTTCACTTGAAGATTTAAATACAAATATGTGTCCTACCTGCATAGATAATATTCAGCCAGATGAAGACGCCGATTTATTATAGAAGAAGGAATCCTATAGGTTGTTAAGTCATTCACATGAAAAGGCTTGAGCTTACATGTCGAGATTTCATCATATGAGGAAAACCACCGTATACCTGGGAATGTGGAGTCTAAAGCAAGTCATATCACAATCTCAGTTCATACAAAGAGCGATGCCAGACACAAACTTAATCTTTAGAATATATTAAGTGCAAGAATAATAGGTGAAGACATCTGTAGGCCTAAGGCATGTTTTCAGAGATTCTTTTAATTTATTTAAATAAGAATTCCGATCCTGCCTGAGAAAGCCCTCATGAAGTCCTGAGAATTACTTTGCAAGACACGCGCCCAGAATTAGAGGTAGGCGTAAATAGATAAAAATTGGTTCTTTGCATATTTATTTCTTTTTATGCGTCAGCTATCAAACTGTAGTTTGCTGCCAAGGTATTGTTATTTTTAATTTTATTGTGATACCTTAGAACAAAAAAATTAATTTCATCTGTCTCCCGGGCCCTGATTTGATTGAAGTCGCATGTGCTAAGTATTGTGCCGTTCACAAAATCATGTGAAAATTTGTCTCCTATCTAGCTTTTTTGTGATTTCGTTGGTGACAGCTTAAGTGGTGTATAGTCATAAACAGTCATAATTCTTAGGGTAAACACGTTTTCAGATAACATTGACATTTCTTTGCCGGTTCTTTGCGATTGACATTCGTGGTTAAATGTCTTATTGACGTCCGTATAATGTGTTGAATGTTGCGTGTATGACGTTGGTGACAGTTTAAGTGGTGCCTGAATATACCATGGTGACCAATAGTCATAACTCTTAATGTGAACATGTTTTCGGATAACATTGACATTCCTGCGACGGTGGTTGATGGCATGTCAGGTATCCGGAGTATCTGAATGTGGCCTGGTGGTTTACTTGGACCTCAGCAATAACTACTGGAAGACAAACGGAATGAAAATCACCACATTTGATAACGAAAACGACAAGAGTCCCACCGTAAACTGCGCCAATAATTCAGGTGGTTGGTGGTGGAACAACTGCGGAACGTGTTCTCTGAATTCATTCACGACAAGTGGAAACTCCTGGGGAACTCTTGAACTCTTAGGACTTTCTCCTAGTCGTTTCGTTTCAGGAAGTCGAATAATGATCAAGAAATATTGATCAAACTCGATTTCAGAGTTGAATCAAGATATGTACCATATATGACTGTAGAGTGCATATAGCCTATGTATACACAAATTTATTAGAAACAAATCGTTGTAAGTAGTTACGCTATTCACATGTGAAAAGGCGTGTGGTTGCATATTACAATTTCAGCTAAAAGAGGAAACAAAATACCCCGGTACTAGAAGCCTAACGATGCACAGCTATAGCTACAGTTGAATCGGACATGTTTAGTGCATAGAAACATCAGAGCATGACTCAAACCTAATCTTTAATATTGATGAAATCTTGTGAGAATAGAATGTGAAGTTTGTAGCGCACGTCATCAGAGACTATGCAAATAATAACTGTGCTCGTGTCTAGGAAACCCGTCACGGGGTAGAATAGCAACTATGCAAGATCACAAGTAGGCATAAAATGAGTAGAGATTAGTTCTTTGCATAGCTCTATTCCAATTCCTTGTTGTGTTAGCTATCAAATGCTAGTCCTTATGTAGCGTGTTGCTAAGCACTTTTACTTTGAAACTTATTAAAATGTCAGGAGAAAACGTATGTGTCGTGTCTCTTGGTGTCCTAATTTGAAGTCCTAAACTCCAGTTCTTTATATCCATGAACAGTACACTCACGACCCCTATCTACATCAATTAGGATGGATCATAATTATGGTTAAGTTTAACCAATGATTTCTCAAAAGTAGTGTTACTAGCAGCAGCAGCAGTAGTAGTAGTAGCTGCAGCAGCAGCTGTAGTAGTAGTAGTAGTAGTAGTAGTAGTAGTAGTAGTAGTAGTAGTAGTAGTAGTAGTAGTAGTAGTAGTAGTAGTAGTAGTAGTAGTAGTAGTAGTAGTAGTAGTAGTAGTAGTAGTAGTAGTAGTAGTAGTAGTAGTAGTAGTAGTAGTAGTAGTAGTAGTAGTAGTAGTAGTAGTAGTAGTAGTAGTAGTAGTAGTAGTAGTAGTAGTAGTAGTAGTAGTAGTAGTAGTAGTAGTAGTAGTAGTAGTAGTAGTAGTGGTAGTAGTAGTAGTAGTAGTAGTAGTAGTAGTAGTAGTAGTAGTAGTAGTAGTAGTAGTAGTTGTAACATTGACAGTTTTCGCATATACTGTAGTGTATGGTGTTCATCTATTTCACGTTCTCTTGTATGCATGGGCGCAACCACGGTCCAGAAGTTGGGGGGGTGGGACCTACTAGAATGTCTGAGTGGGGAAGGCGTGAAACTGCGATTGCCGAAAGCAAGAAGCCCGCAGCGACTAGGGGGATAGGAAGCGTCGTACATTTTGGGCTATAATTTTCCTAAATTTTTTCAGCGATGATTTCGATATAAAAGTTCCTAAACCATCTAAATCTGTAAATATATGACTTTATTATATAAATAAACAGAGATTTTAGGATTTACAAGAACACCACTCGCAGCATTAAAAATTGAAATGTCCTCCTAGGGTGCTTCCGCGAGCCTTAGTCGAATTTTAAAAAGCGTGATAAGTAAAGTTTTAGAGTGAAATTATACATCAACATTCTGCACTGAATTCTGATAGACTTCAGTTTAGCGGCTTTACCCTGACCCATTATTTTATCGGCAGCAGGGCCAGCGATATGTTGGGGGAGGGACCTACAAGAACGTCCGAGTGGGAGGGACTGCGAGTGCGGAAGGCGGAAGGCGCACAGCCGCGATTGGTGAAGACGCGTAGGCAAGAATTAGAAGGTCCTAATGACTAGGGGACGTATAGGGGTACGGGGGAGCCGACGCAATTTTGAGTATTTGATACCAACTGAAGTGCATTTTGGGCTCTTGTTTAGGCCTACCTCAAAATTTTCAAAAGTTGGGGACAGTCCCAACCTCTTCGAAAGTTGGGGGATGCGTCCCACGGCCACGAGTCCCATAGGGATGTTGCGCCTATGCATGTATGTCTATTTATTTATTACTGTCTGATGAAAATTAATTATTTCGAAGACAAGACAACATGAGACGCCGAGCATCTAAATCGTTGGTGTTGTAGCCAATTTGTTTAAAGATGTCTCAGCAACAGATAGGAACAAACAAGGTCATGGACTGGGGCGGCAGGTTCCAAATGGCGTCAACACTTGATATTAGGAAATTAGGATTTAAAAATTGAACATTATGTCTAATATATATGTATGGTTGCGAGCGAGACGAGTATAAACATATATTTATGGTATAATTATATGATGTTTAAACAATTAGTATTGTGTTGTTCTTACTGACGTCTTGTTAAGAAATCTTCTGACGGGTGTATTCTGAGCCAGCTATCCCGTAGTTTAGGTTGGTAAATTATTTAAATGGCAATGCCGTACTTCACGTTGATAAGTAAGAAGTGTATACCTATGTCCATGATAACTATCATCAAACCAGCTTCCATCTCATCGAAACATATTTTTCATCAATCCAGCTTCCATTTAATGAAACAATGACCCAACTTCTATTTAACAAAAAATCCATGAATCATGAATGGAACTTTTATTTTTGCAAAGAACTATTCTACTCACGGAAACAATAATTATTTTCATCAATCCAGCTTCTATTGCATCAAAAGCTTGTTTTCATCAATCCAGCTTCTGTTTACGGTAAAGATTATTTCCATTAATCCAACTTCTATCATCAGTCCCACTTCCATTCAGGGAAGCATTTTTTATCAATCCAGCTTCCATTTTAATTTGACGACATAAAATAATTTACCAACCTAAGCTACAGGTTTAGCTTCTGATAAAGCGCCTCTCAGAGTGCACACCAATCAGAGGCAATTAGTATTAGAGGCGCCAAGAAACCTGACCTGGGTGGCTTCAGATTGTTAAATCAACATCTGAGCTTATAGCTTTCTCTTGTCCAACACCTATGAACCATTTCCGGAAGTGATGCCAAGATTTTCTGCAACTGAGGTTAAAAATGAATGGAAATCCACATGTGCACATATCAGCCAACACGTTCAACTTTAATGCGCGGATTTTAAAGGACTCTGCAGATTGAATGGTGATGCAGCCTATCATACGTTGTCCAAACTATAACTTAGATGAATTTAGCGCCCTTGAGTGAACTAGTCAACGACGGGTTAGTATTAGTCAACGACTGGTGATACTTTCTTGCAATAGTGTCAGTATTTCTCAATTTCTTTTCTATCGGGAACTTCTGTATTAATTTTTCATATCTCCAACAACGGTTGCATTATATAAGATGTCGATTAGTACAATTGGTAGCCTATATAGATATATGAGTCTCTACCTATCTACCTAGTAGTACCTACATACCTGCAGGTCCGCCCAGAGGGGCAGAGAGTAAATGTCCAGAGGCTCGACTACTTTTAGGCGTCCGGGATGAACTTATGACAAATATTAGGTCTATAAGCTCATACAAATTAAAAGTTTTTAACGATCTCTAATGAAGCAAGACGAACTGACTGGTCTTACTCTTGCAAGTCTTGCAATAGAATAATGATCTGGAAAATCATTGAACTACTAGGATAGGCCCTATTATAAGCGATTTTTCTGCAGCTAAATCCAGAAAAGTTTCGTTTTGATCAGCATAAATTTCAAAATTAAATTGTTAAAATTGACAAATGAATAAGATCATAGTTGTAAATAATAATAGTATAATACTTTTATTATTTCAATTAGTTTTTTCTAAATTTTCTCAAAGCGTAGCCTAAAGATTGTTTAAAGGCCCGTGACTTGTCTGCATAGGGAATTTCAGTCGCCGCCTCTGCATATCTGCCTACAAACATAAATACATAAATGCATTCACATGTGCATGCATATACTGTACACACAAGCATGCACAGATACATATTTACATACATACAATGAATGCAATATACATTAATGCCACTTTATATACAATTATACATGTATAATGCATGCAGGCTCTAGGAATATGTTAGGTAGGCCTATACACCTTTCTCGTCTTTTTGCCTTTAATACTCTGTTTCTCATATGTGACCAAATGAATTTGAATTTTACTTAAGTATCAAACGTTGACCTCTAAAACAAACGCGATGCTCAGTTTGACTGTCGTATTTAAACTTATTTCGTTATGTGTCAAATTCAATGTTGAATTCTTGGACGAAATCTTGAACAAGCACATCGCAGTCCTTCCTCAACAGATAGCGAACGATTTCTTTGTTTTGATTAAAAGGATTGTTGCTTAGATCTATGACTCTTACAATTTCTTCTCGAACCTTCTGACGATGGACTTTAAAGGAGAGCGACTTAAGACATGGATGGAATCCCTGTTCAACTGCTGGCCATGGTCAGCCACCTAGCGATTGTACTTAGAAGTCGACGCCTGAACATGACATCTAGCGACTATACCGCTCTTAAAACCGAGAACGACTGACATCTGTCGACTGCGTTAGTGACAGTCATGGTAATTTAAAATTAGTAAGTAAGTAAGTAAGTATATTCTTTATTAACCAATTGCTAATCGCACTTTGGTCAAGTTTGGTGTACAGACATCTCATAAACACAGTTAAAAAGTATAAAGTATCCGGACAATAAACGTTTCTCGCATCAAGTAAGTTAGTGACAGTATCCTTAAATAAACCAACTGCAAATCGCACCTTGGTGCACAATCATCATAGCCCGCATATATCTAAGAAAGTCAACCAATCTTGATCAGACCTTAGCCTATATATCATCCTATAGTGATGACAATTTTACGCATAAAATTATCTGCGGGAGGAATGATACGGTCCTGAGCCCTGGGACGGAGGGAATACTTAGAATATTTAATTGGGGGGAAGCAATTCATGTAACATTATCCACCAGGATATATACACCGTGTCTCAAAATAAACTGTGCTAAATTGTTTCTTTCAGAACTTCGTCAAATTTCCACAAATTTTAATCATTTTTGGTAGGTACATGGCAAAATGGCTAAAATTTCATGCTATACATAAATTTTCCACCTCACCTAACTCATATCACCGCACTACCGTGTTAAACACAGATGTACCAATTTTGCATATAACGCTTAAATTTTATTACATGCAACAAACTATCTGACGTCTTAATTAGCACGCAGTAAAGTAAAATATGGTTTACTTAGCAGAGTTTTTAATTGTTATGACAGAAGTGTTGGAATTGGTGCTCGAAATGTGCCCCGCTTACACGGACACAAGCGCTTAAACAGCGACGCCACTGGCCGATAGCAGCATCAACGATCGACTTGTCAAAGCGCGCCCACTCGTCGATCAGACGCGTTTTGAGTTCGTCGATGTTGGCTATTCTGGAGCGGTAAACCTTCTCCTGCAGCACACTCCACATGCTATAGTCGACTGGGTTAAGATCCGGTGAATTCGGCACGCTTTGACCAGTCGATCGTTGATGCTGCTATCGGCCAGTGGCGTCGCTGTTTAAGCGCTTGTGTCCGTGTAAGCGGGGCACATTTCGAGCACCAATTCCAACACTTTTAAGCAGATCTGTCATAACAATTAAAAACCCTGCTAAGTAAACCATATTTTACTTTACTGCGTGCTAATTAAGACGTCAGATAGTTTGTTGCATGTAATAAAATTTAAGCGTTATATGCAAAATTGGTACATCTGTGTTTAACACGGTAGTGCGGTGATAAGAGTCAGGTGAGGTGGAAAATTTAGGTATAGCATACAATTTCAGCCATTTTGCCATCCATATACCAAAGATTATTAAAATTGGTGGAAATTTGACGAAGTTCTGACAGAAACAATTTAGCACAGTTTATTTTGAGACACGGTGTAGATGAAAAAAGGCTGGAATCAGCCTTTATGCATAGCTGTTCAAAAGACGGGGAATCTCCAGCAAGATAGTGATAGCGGATCAAGCGACGTATCAAGACTTCAAACTTGCCTTTGTCACGCTCTCCCACGAAACATCACCATGCATGCAGGCGGGCAGTGTTATTTCAGTTATGGTTTTTCAGTTACAGTTACAGTTATAGTTATCTAATTTATGATTTTTCAGTTAAAGTTATAGTTACAGTTAACTGAAATCAGATTTTTCAGTTTCATTTATTTATTTTTTATTTTTCAGTTACAGTTTCAGTTATTTCTCTTTATTTTTCAGTTATAGCATCAGTTATTTTTTTCACAAGTCTTGACTAATGACACACTGACCACAAGTATTCTGAACAGTTACCAGAATGTCCAGAAATATTTACGCAGCAAATCAATGCGATTTAACGTATTGTCGGTTTAGGGCCTACTGTAAGAAAAACACGACGTTCCAGATTAACACTTGCTCTGTTCCGACAATTAGCGTGTCACACTCGTAGTTTTCAACGTCCTTGCCAGCAACGGTATGAACACAACATCGACTTTTGTCGTCTGTGGCTTCGTAAACAAAAATAATTTAATGTTCCCACACGCCATTTTCTACTTTTCGACCACTACTTGGCTTAAACATTATTCTCGTTGTCGTGGATTGTTTTACGAATTTACGGTTTAGCGCCAACGACAACACAATGAAAGGAAAAGGAACCGGAAGTGAAACGAACATAGAAAAAACTGTAGGCACCCTTGATCCTGGGATCAAGGGTGCCCATACCAGGATCAAGGGTGCCCATACAGGCTGGGATCAAGGGTGCCAAACCATTCAGTTTCCACTTTTTGAATAATATAATTTTTAATGCATGCACTAAGTGTCTAAAAACAGATGCAACTAGTAAACAAATCAATTAACTTCATAAATGTAATAAACAAATTTGGTACTTACTTTAAAATCTTGGTTCACAGAGTTCGTAGTGACGTTGAAAAAATTACTTTTTACCTTCAAAATTTAATTTTTGTGATAATTTTTTTTATTCACTCTACCCTGGGACTAAACAATTAGAAGAAGGTCAAACCAATAAACATAATAGAATGGTTCACTGCTTTTTTTAATACATCAGTAATTAAGGCAAAATGACTGAGAGATCAAGGGTGCCTATGGATCAAGGGTGCCAAGTCTCCCTATACCATCAGAAGACTGGACAAAATCGACAATTAAAGCGTATCTTGTCTAACTGTATAAGTTCTGTGATAGCGTATGTATATATACACCGTATTTTAGATAAAGGTTAGGTAAAAAAAATATACGGTTAATTGTTGAAGGTATAAGGCGTGCAATGATTAATAAATCGCCATTATCGCCTGCATGTGCTGTTGATAGGAATAATGTGCAATTGCTCTCTTTGTCTTGTCATTCTATTGTCTCTCTTGCACTATGTAGCATGCAGCCCCATTGTCTTAGGCAATCAGTATTCGATGCAGTCCAGGAATGGGATGAATCGACGTCCGCATCCGATGCCGTATACTCTTCATCCTCTGACTCAGCAAACGATCAAATCTTTTATCCACAATCTCAACATGGAAACTGTTCAATTTCTTGCATTCTTGGCTTGTCAGGTTTACATGATTCGTGTAGGACATTTACTAAGAATTAGTAAGAAACATATATGCAACTATCAATTTAATATTCGTTTCATTGGCTCATATAATATACAAAATTATTTATATGTTCGTATATATATATAATATATATATATATATATATACACACACATATATATACGCATATATATAAGAGCAAATCATGAATTGACAGCGTAAAACAATTTGTGTGTTGCTCTATAGGCCTATATTTATGCAATTGCGGTTGTAAATATATATTCATATATAGCTTCCAGTTAATCTATTAACATTAACAGTCTGCGGGCTTGACCAGGTTCCCAAATATGCACGGATATTGAATGTCCCAGCCCTCAGTTTCCCTCTGACGTCAAGTCCATATCTCCTGCATGACATGATTCACTCCAATGTTTGCAGGATTTCACCGGAAGGTTGACGGTCGACCTGAATTGTCCTGCCACTCCGTTTACCAGACGAGGGCTCAATTATCTTATGTATGCTATATAACATATAGTGGCCTGCCTTTTCGTATACCTTATATACTTATCTTACCTTATATAACTTACACTGTCTGCACTGACCTTGCTTTACCTGACGTTACCTTACCTGTTAGAGACGCAAGTGAAGTATACAAAGGCCAACCTGACACTCTTTGCACTGTCACTGCACATAACTTCACAGACTAGTTGCAATGGTCAAGTTTATACAAAACTGCGATAGTTTAATTACACGTTCATGTAATGATAAGACATCACATCAAATCTAATTACATTGACAAACACATTAAAATTCACATTCATTACATCACATCACACAATTTGTCTGTCTTCTCCACTTTAACCAGCAACCATCAGCCACGCCCACTGATGCGGGTCTCTCCAAATCCTCCGTCAATCATCGGCCAGCATCTCCACCCCTCGACCAGCGATTGGTTCAGATGAGTGGAAGAGGGCGTGTACCTAATGGATAAACCGCCCACTAATCCATCAAAATGTCCCATCTGCCCGCCCACTTTTTGGCTAATCACTCGAGAAAACAGATGGCGGCGGTGGAGATGAATTGGAGTCTCTAAAGGCCGCCGATGCATCGTATTGTGAGATCCGAGTCCACAATATTTATTGGATCGGTGGTTCATTGAGATGTACGTCGAGTTCATTTACAATCTGTCTTAGACGAAAATATCGGTTAATAAATACGTTGCCTTCTGTGATTATTGCGCCAAAGGAGGTTGATGGAAATTCGTCAATGGAATAAAGGGATCTGATGTCAATGGAATGAAGAAAGACTGAATGATGTGATCGTCTAAAGAGTTTTTTAAACTAACGGATTTAAAACAAAAGGCTGTCCTAATCGACTAATTAAAGTAAGTTACATAAATATATTTACATAA